>JAWPHD010008821.1:0-110716 GCA_037043455.1 Cyrtodaria siliqua
GTGTACGCGGGTTCAAATCCGATAGTGAACTACCAGCGAAATATTTGAATACCATTTGAAATCAGCAAGATGGCGCCGTAATGTAATGACGGCTTAAAGGTGAAATATAGCGTGCATTTTGAGTATATATTCGGAAATATACGTATATAATATACAATATTTTCAAATCTTACACTTATTGATTGTCCCGTTTTCTCACAGTAGCCAATTTTATCCCATAGCGCACACGCTTCGAGTTTCGCCCTTTTTGAAGACAGGTAAGTGACACGTGATCCTGTGACGTCATTGGTACCAAACGATTCGCGGTGTCGCATCGAGTTGTATAGTATTGTCTATGTAGGATTACGTTTTATGGTACTTGTTAAAAATGCCGTGTGTTGTTGCTGGGCGAAAAAGTTTGCATAAAGAAGGACAAGATAATAACCTAAGTTTCTTTCGTTTCCCTAATCGAAATAATGATATATTACGATTTGAAGTGTTGGTAGACGTTACCGAAGAAAATCGCCCGACTCGTCGAGAAAGTGGGAACCTACGAAAGACGCGCGAGTTTGTAGCAAACATTTTGAGTTGACTTCGTGGAAGTCCATCCTTTGGTTTCATTATCTTTGAATTTGGAGAACAAAAGGCCATGCAGATTAAAATCAACAGCGGTACCAACGATATTCGACTATAAAAATGAGAAGTGCATAACCCCGCCGTCTCCAAGCAAGTTTTATTCGCCTATTCGACCGGCGTTGAGGAGGAAATTCATACATGAAGTAAGATTGAAATTTATGTTCAATTATCTTAGCACCTCATCGGGTATACGTATGATAAATTGAAGAAAGGTGTATAGTCTTAGATCTTTATATACACCGTGAATGTTTAGCTATTGAATTAGAAGCATGCGTCTTTACGTGAATCAATGAAGAGTTGACGGCGCTAATATTATGTAGCCGTCTTTTTTTAAAAGATTGCTAAGAACGTTCAGCATATAAATTTAAATGAATCCGGTGAAATAAACACTGTGTCTTTGTTTCCAAATTTTAATTTTAATAATTTTAAATTATACACCCTCTTCTGCTAATAGTATTATAGATATATATTATCATCATATATAGGGCTATGGATTTGAAAAAAAACAACAGAATGTTTCATGGATATTTATTACAAGGCAGAAAATTAATAATATTACAAGTTTTTATATTAATTCAGTAATTTTTTATGGCAAAGCAGCAACAATAACGCCTCTTAGCTCGTGCAATAAGTAAAACAAGTATAATAGAATAATATACTTTTTATTATGGTAATTTGATATATTTGGTCTGTTTTCGATCTGTATATCAGGAGTAAGTATACATGAGTAAGTATACTTACTAACTGTCTATATCGTTCTCATAATACATTTGGCTATATTATTTAAATCATAGTATTTTTCTCTCTTTGTGCGCGACAAATATCATGTGATATATCCGTCTTGTGCAATACGCGTCTGCCCTCGGCGGTATTACACCGCTCAAGTAATTGTAATAAACAGGAAATATATCATAAAACTAGGTTTCCCTAAATGGTGCGTGCTTTTGTGATATACCGACGTATGAACCCAAATTAGGCTGCACTTCAATAGTGCACCGCAATATTCTATTAGTCTGTAATGATATTTGGGGGCACGTGGAGACTAGAGAGCGTGTCATATTGCAAACACCGCTCCTAGAGTGTTTGGTGTTGATGGGGACTTATGGCAAATATATAATACTATAGTAATTATGGCGCCGAAATTATATGCCGTTTCATTTATTATTGTTTTTATTCATTTTTTTTTTTATCAATTATGGATAATATCTAATAAATATATTTGTTCCATGTCTACTTATCGGCAAAAAAAATCTGACGCTCGTATTACCATAGAGTTACATACATATATATCCATGTATTAATGTATAGGTATAGACCAGGTCCATTCATTCGGAATATACTACATTTCGCGGTTATTGTGTATGTACCAAGATAGTGCAGTGTTGCGGGTGACTTACTGTCAGATTTCGATGAAAACAATGTTTACCTTGTTTTTTTGTTTGTTGTTGCTGTAAGTGTATAAATATACTATTTTGTTAGATTAGTGAATAGTGTAATGAACCACTGAACGTAACGAATGACATGACACGATAGTCTGTACAAGCTCTCCATTTGCACCTGCACCGCGTACGACTTCATCATCAGTTGATGAATCCGATGTATTTTCGTCCTCAGACACGTATTCTGGCACCAAATCGTAAGGTTGCGGATGGTGTAACCGTTTTATCACGGGAATTTCCTCTGACATCGCTTAATTCTCACATTTTCACACAAGGTATACTGTTTTGCGTTCAGTCCCAATGTAAACAAAAATAGTTTGTTCCCAATGACGTCATTTCCGGTAATTCGCGCAAGAGTTTTTCTCCTTAGATTTTTTTCGATTTTTAGCAATGCCTGTTCGCCTTTTCGGTTTTTATCTTTAAAAACATATTTTCACTAAACATACATCAATAGCATAGTAAACATCGTATTTATAATGATATTTAATGATTAAAAACATATCAACAACGGATTTGTTGATTTAGGACAAATTTCATCTTTAAGTTATCCAGGGTCGTGAGCTCGATCCCAGCCCGGATTGAATTCGGATAACATCTTAAAAATAATTAAAGGGACACACATCAATCTTGTTTTTTTTTAAACTCATAATATCCCGTTAGATGTTCAGCCTTAGTTTTTTCTCCATAACTTGCGTTTGTTCAATCATTAATAATAATTGTCAGAATAGTGTAAAGCAAATTGTTTGGCATATATTTTAGAATAAGAGTAAAAAAAAGAAAAGAAGGAAGATTGCCCTTTGTCCCTTTAAAGTGTGTCATTCGGATTTGATTTAAACCCGAGTTCCACGCGTACAATCGATACCTCAATGGCTTCCAAATTACAATTCGTTATACAACTTGCCACGCTATGCAATCCTGTGTGAGGACCTGTGTGCGTGCCAGCGTGCATATGTGTAATTATAAGAAGAAGAGTCACTCCACCACAATACTAAATGAAAGTAGTATTTGCACATTGGAGTGTAGACTAATGATGTCCGGCCAAAATACCCGTTCTCGTGAAATCCTACAATGAACCTGTGACATAGGTGTAGAGTGTGTAGCTTTAAGTAACTGGGTGTATAACCCTATTTAGTAGTTTAACGAAAGGTTTAACTATATTAGTTGTTGATACCTGTTTTATAAAGGATATCCACGAACAAAAACATGTATGTATATAAATATTCTATTATATCCGTGTGTTTTTGTGTATATTTGTCTATATGGCGTACTGGTAGAGAGTCGGCCTCGCATGCGGCAGGTCGTGTGTTCAACTTCGGTCGGATCATGCAAAATATTTGCTAAGGATCACTTTTGTTCTTCCGTATAATTTTATTAGAAATTAATTCACAATAACGATATTAATTTCATTGATACATCAACAATTCCACAATTTTAATCAAGGCATGCGATCATATGACCATGCACTGCTCTAAATAATTTCATATAAAATAGAAATAATGCTATTTATTTCAGCAAGAAATTTAGACAGAAAAAAGAGATCCTTAGCAAATTTTGATTATTAAACTGTATAACAATGCTTACAGTAGCTCAGCTGTATGGGGTGCCATTTTACATTTTAAAATCATTTTGAGATATCACGTATTCGAATATGTGTGATATTACATATTCGAATGGGTGATATCACCTATTCGAATACCTGCTATCACGTATTTGAATTTTTGATATCACCTTGTCAATCCAGAATTGGTGAATACGTGATATAACGTATTCGAATATGTGATATCACCTATTCGAAAATTTGATATCTCTCATTCGAATAGCTGTTATCACAAAATCGTATTAAAAAATAAAACGGAACTCATACAGTTGATTTAAACATATTTTATTGCCATATATGTACAAGTACAATGCAATCGGGTCATAAGTGCTACCCTCATACAGTTGCACGTTAAAGATCCATAGAACTATATTCGTCAGTAAGAATATTTTCGTTAGTAAGAGGACAGGTTCCGCGATTCCTAGGTATCGTTGCCCTCTCTCTGGGGGCGATTCTAAATATCCAAGCCCCGTGTGATTCCCGGGGGCCCCCGTTTGGTCACGGGGCAAAGAATAGGGTCACTGCATATCCCTTTGGAGGGGTAGGCAGAGGGGTAGAATCCCCCCCCAAATTCATGTTCATTTTATCATTTTTTGTTCATGTTCATTAAATGTCTTCATCATGATCCCTGCATTGTTTCAGGTGCAATCTCGCTCGCATCAAAAGAGCAGTGGCAGAAAAACAATAAACGTGGCTCCAGCGTAAATGGAGTTTCGACGATAGAATTTGCAGCAACTCTACAGTTCAGGGTGAGAAGGTTCTAGGCCCATTTTCCATATTTTATCTCGATGAGCCTGGCAAGTTCATGCCTGTTAGGCGCCATATAACCTTTGCATGTGTAGGTGCGCCTTAAACCCCAATTCACTTCAATTCTAAATATCCTCTAATGTGTTGCTGAGCAATTAAACAACATTTAATTTAACATTTCATGACTGTTATTTTCGTATTCAAATGTCATGAGGTCGATTTCAAGAAGTAAGTCGTCAGAAGTCAGCGAGTTATACAAAGCAATCTTATTCAAATCATATCCTAATAACGCTTTGATACTCTCCGTTATAGGTAGTGTAGAGTATCGTAGCGTGATATAATGAGATTGGACACAAAGTAAAGTAAGACGCAGTGTCACAGTCAGGCCTGCCAAACTTTCGGATAAAATATTGATAATCCGGATTTTTCATTTGCTCTGCGAATCTCCGGATTTAAGTGTACAATCTCCGGATTTAAGTGTACAATCTCCGGCTTTAAGTGTACAATCTCCCGGATTTAAGTGTACAATCTCCCGGATTTAAGTGTACAATCTCCGGATTCAAGTGTACAATCTCCGGATTTGTCATCAAAACAAAATGTACAAAACGTTCACGATTTAACAGCTATGTTTTGCAGTGTATCAGTTTTTTCCTGCATTGTTCATGTTACGCTCCCTAGTAAGCGATATAAAGAAGGGTATTTCAATGGGGCTCATCGGTGTAATCATGGATATAAATACCCTGGATTCGTAACTGCCTATACGAACATTGACTGTTTAAAAAACAGTGTATTGTTATTTAAATGTGACAACCAACCATGTATTGGTCAGTGTAAGTTTCTAATACACCCGATTACTCTACGGTATACAACAGTATACCAATTTGTTCCCCGATTATTCTACGGTACGCAAGAGGGTACCGGTTACATGGCAAATAGGACGCATGTCAAATGTGTACGCTTTTACGTGTATGTAGGTCTATGGTGTAATGCACTGATTGGATATATACAGTTAACACCCAGGAACATAATTAGCTCCTTCAGTGACATAGTTAGCTCCTTCAGTGACATAGTTCCTTCAGTGACATAGTTAGCTCCTTCAGTGACATAGCTCCTTCAGTGACATAGCTAGTTCCGTCAGTGACATAGTTAGTTCCTTCAGTGACATAGTTAGTTCCTTCAGTGAAATAGTGAGTTCGTTCCTTCAGTGACATAGTTAGTTCCTTCAGTGACATAGTTAGTTCGTTCCTTCAGTGACATAGTTAGTTCCTTCAGTGACATAGTTAGTTCCTTCAGTGACATAGTTCGTTCCTTCAGTGACATAGTTAGTTCGTTCCTTCAGTGACATAGTTAGTTCCTTCAGTGACATAGTTTGTTCCTTCAGTGACATAGTTAGTTCCTTCAGTGACATAGTTAGTTCGTTCCTTCAGTGACATAGTTAGTTCAACATGTGTAATAGTAGCAATGTATCTCCTGCTTCTTTAATTGGTCAACCTAACTGAAATAACAAGTGTGAGGACCTAGCGAATGTTTGTGTGAGGTATCACTGTAACAGCTGCTGCCATGTGCGATGATTATACTGTGTGTAAGAGCTGTGAATACTTTGTATTTGCATTTAGGAGTATCATGTAGAATATTTGCACTTTCACAAAAACAAAAATAAAAACAAAAAAACACAAAAACAAAACAAAATTGGTATAAATTAATCCAAACTTTCTAGTCTAATTACAAAGTCTTCTCTAAAACAAACTATGTGTTTGCATGTTGAAGTATGTAATCTATTGTTTTCTTTAACAATTAAACGCAAAATAAGCGAGAAAACGAAGTCGCCCGCTCAAATTTCCATTTAAAAATGTTCTTCGCACGCTTTAAATCTTATCATCTCAGAATTTTTAGGTAAACAGTTTTGGCATGCCTGCACACTATATAAACGGAGAAGCCGTATACCATTCGATGATCTTTCATCAACAATAACCTCTGATTTTAGTTGGGAGCGAGACGTAATTATGATTAACCTCATTTTCCATCAACAATAACCTCTGATTTTAGTTGGGAGCGAGACGTAATTATGATTAACCTCATGGAACGCGGGGAACCTCAGGTGTACACTTTTAAAGTGACACATGGCGATCTTGATTTTAAAACTCGCGGCGTCCCGACAGTTTTTCTAAATTGCATTTGTTCTATTATTAATATTTTAATTATAAGAATAGTATAACGCCAATTCTGTTTGCGTATTACTAACTGTTGATTAACAATAGTATATTCAAACCTATGGTAGAATAACAAAGAAATGTTGAAAGCTTAACATTTATTTAAATATATGCAAGCAGATTTAAAGTCAAATTGTTACTGGATTAATAATTTTAATGCTTGACGAAGACTTCAAGATTGCCATGTGTCCCTTTAATGTATTTATAGAAACAAAAAAGGCCTTCACGCGTCTTCAAACACTCGGCAAAGGGCATAGCATATACGCTGGAAGTTACCGCTGGAATTATTATTACATGTAATGAAACCTTAAAGGGACACACGGCAGTCTTGAAGTGTTTGAAATGGGTCTCGATTTATATATCCAGTATCATATTTACTTTTATTCTGGTTACATTTAAATGATCACATTTTAAGTATTCACTATTTCGTCTTATTATACTATACGTTTTAATATATAACAGTGGGAGGCCGTGAGTTTTTAATAAAGATTGCCGTATGCCCATTTAAATATGGATATCTCTTATTCGAATACATCTAATGTAACGAAGTAAAATGGATTGATATCTATATATTAGAAATAAGCTATGGATTTCTTAAAATAACGAGTAAATTAAATGTATGGATAGTTGTAGATATCAATAAAAATCAAGTTGTGGATATCTCAAAATGGATATATTAAAATTTGATTATTAACGTAGAATGCGAGATAAATTCAATTGATTTATCGATGTTTTTAAATGCATAAGATATCTCTATAACTAATCATTAGAGATATTTAATTGTGAGAGAGAAAAACAACAACATACAACAACGGCGTTTAATAGTAAACACCCGTTTTCACAAATGTCATTAATTTATTTTCAGGTGACTACACGAGGCCGCACCTAAGTTCTGTAAGGTCACAACTATGAGGTCACAAACAAGACATATGAGGTCGCAAACTGGGATAGTGTATTCGAGAACATTGACGTAGATCATATTTTTTTATCAGGTAGATAGATAACGCTATGAACACAACGCTCTGACTCGGGTATAAACACTATTTAATAATAACTTGTAAAAAAATATCGAACGGAATAAGCAGAACGTTTAAGTTGAAAATGTGTAAATTAATCATCGTTAGTGATCTTCGCATGTAATGAAACGAAACAAACACAAGGGTGACTGACCTGCTTATCACACAGTTTTCGAACAACCTGTGTGTCTTAGCAATGAAGAAATACTTTCTCAACAATGGGTCAAGTGCAGAAGGCAACATACTTGACATCGGGTCTCGAACAACATCTGAAGAGCCACCGTACATCCGGAAAACGCCAGGCGCGTACACATCATCAATCTGTCTATCTAGCGTCGCCGACAAATTTCTTGCCAAAGGGACAATGGAGGCTTTTAGACAAACCATCGGTACGTTTTTAACTTTTAGTTTGAATAAGAGTTTTTTAAAGGGACACATGGCGATCTTTATTTTTTTTAAACTCTCGGCGTCCCGCTAGTTTTTCTGCATGCGTTCAGTCATTGATATTAATTATAAAATAGTAATTCGTTCAGTCATTAATATTAATTATAAAATAGTAATTCAGTCATTAATATTAATTATAAAATAGTAATTCGTTCAGTCATTAATATTAATTATAAAAATAGTATTAAGCAGTTTGTTTTTGCATATTATTATTTTTTAATATTATTGCACCAATAATATATTAAAACGTGTAGTATAATAAGACGAAATAGTGAATACTTAATTTGTTTATTTAAAAGTAACCAGGGTAAAAGTAAAAATGATACTGGATATATAAATTGAGACAATCCTTTCAAACACTTCAAGATTGTCGTGTGCGGTGGGAGCATATAGTCATCACTTTTCTTTCGTCTGTCTGTCCCATTTTCCTTACTCGGAATATGACTTAAAAACTACCATTGGGAATAAAATGAAACTAAACACAATACGAGAAGTGCCAAGCATAAGAACCATAACTCTATCTTCCTTTAAATTAAAAGAGTCATAGCACTTTATAATGTTATACTTATAATTCTTATCCGGAGCATAACTTGAAAACCAATTAATGGGACTTAAATGAAACTTCATACAATGATAGAGGGCAATGGGGGAAGTGCAGGGCACAAGTACTAGTACTTTAATGTGTTCAAATTTTATAGCCTTTTGTAATTTTATAATTATACTTTTTGTCCGGAGCATAACTTGAAAACTACCAATGTGACTTGAATACAACTGCAAATGAAAGACAGCAGAGAACAATAGCCATAACTCTATCTTCATTCAAGTTATAGGCAGTGTCCTTAGTAATTGTATAAAAATAACTCGTAGCATGGTCGGTGACTCATATATGGCCTTTATCATATAGCCTTTATTTTCTCTAACAGACTGTAATATTGCCTTTTTTTGTCCCACACGCTCTATCATATTGCCTTTATTTTCTCTAACAGACTGTAATAAATATATAATTGCCTTTTTTTGTCTCCCACATACTTTATCAAATTGCCTTTATTTATTTATTTATTTATTTATTTTTTTATTTTTTTTTATTTTTTTTTTCTCCCTGAGTGTCTCCGTGGACGATTGGTTAACGACACAGCGTTGTAGACCTTCTCGCCTCTCACCGCTGCGGGTTCGAATCCCACTGGGAACTCGACTTGGAATTGAGGAAGTGTCGATTCTTACGGATGGCGAAAGGTGTACAGTACTGGTTCTTCTCAGGAAAATTGGTGGTCTCCGTCCACGATAAAAAAATCGACCGTCACATATAACCTTACATGTGTTGAAAATGACGTAAAACACCATACAAACAAAAAATTATCTTTCTCCCACAGACTCTATCATATTGCCTTTATTATCTCTAACAGATTCTATCATATTGCAATTTATTTTCTCCCACAAACTGTCATAATTATTGCCTTTATTTTTCTCGCACATACTCTGTCACATTGCCTTCAATTTTCCACTGACTTTATCATATTGCCTTTATTTTCTCTAATAGACTGTAATATTGCCTTTATTTTTTCAAACAGACTGTTATATTGCCTTTTTTTTTCTCCCACATACTCTATCATATTGCCTTTATTTTCTCCCACAGGTCTGGATCCGCCACACTTGCACGGATTGTTTCCTGCGATTGAAGAAGAGGACGGACAGCGCGACATATCACGTGATAGGTGTCGTAACCCTGTTTCAGAACCGAGATGTACACGTGACTCAAACGGGCAAAGATGGTCGACTATGGAAAAAGGTCTCCTGCGCAACGAGCTAAACAGGCCGTTTTCAGAAAAAAATAATATAAGCCTCACACTAAATGGCGACAGACACATGATTGGTTCTCCAGATGTTTCGGAGACACATTCCATTGCATCACAGCGTCAGAAAAACGTGTTCTCTAATCGAGCTTTATCACGTGATGTGGATTTCCAGTTCTGTGAGAATACCAAGACCCCATTTCCACCAGCAACTCTTGGTGGTAGGGAGAATACCGCCGCATCCTCTCTACCGACACTTACTGAAAAAAATACAAGGTATGCATTTGATGACATTAAAAAAATGAGTTCGGTATTAATATTTCATCAATATGAAACAAGTTCCGAGAAATTTTAGTGATCTCAAATCGGGGACTCTAACCACTCGGCCACGGAAGCCCCCACCCACGGACTAGACTAAGGTAAACTGTTTTGCCCATGAACACACCGACGAAATTCAGTGGCGCTGGTAAGGCTTGAACCCGGGTCCTCCAGTTTCAAGGGAAATGCCTTATCAAAAAAATATTGTTCGACATGATACAGCCAAAAATAATTGTGTTTCAGCATGCACTTTATACAGCGATTTATACAGCGAATGTGTAGCTTTAATATAAGTTTCAAGGGAAATGCCTTATCAAAAAAAAATGGTTCGACATGATACAGCCAAAAACAATTGTGTTTTAGCATGCACTTTATACAGCGATTTATACAGCGAATGTGTAGCTTTAACGTGATCTACATTTAATACACGAGTTCGGTCGCGTACTAAGAATAAAACATGCGCAGATTATTCTAATATTTGTTGACATGATAATTTGTTGACATGATAATTATCATGTAAATAGGAATGGCCTATATAGTGAACTATATGATACACACAGGCGTAGGACATAGGCGTAGAAACAAGGATGTGTGTGTGTGTGGGGGGGGGGGGGGGGGGGGGGGGGGGGGGGGGGGGGGGGGCGGGCGCCAGGGGGGGGGGGTGCGCCAAGGCCCCCCGTATTTTGACAGCGGACTTATTTCCCACTTCGTTTCAAATAACACAGTAATTTATGACCGAAACAAAGGAGAGTATTTACGAATACGATGCACATAGGCGTAGGAACATGTAGGGGGAAGGGGGTCCACCCCTACCCATAATCTGACATGGTGGGGGATCAGAGTATGTTTTGCCCCTTACCCTCCTATCCCCACCCCGTTTATCAATGTTTTGCCAAATTATGTGTTGAACCGTCAAAATTCGGGATTTTTACTGTTATAGGGGATAAAGTACAAGCGACGTCGAATCCCAAACATGAGTATTTTTCAAGGCGAAATATACTGACGTACACACATAACAAACTATAACATTTACGAAACAGCTGGTTTCCCTATTATCAGGTTTACAACCGCTTCAGTCCCATCTTGTCTTAATGGGTCTGTCATACAGGGCACCCTACACTATTACCTTCCTATACAGCGTACCCTCCAGCTTACCCGGCTTGACTTATAATCAGAATACCCTACACATTTCAATACAAGTGTTCAAGGGTACCATATATAGCCAGTGTACGAGGGTACCCTGTATAGCCTGTGTGCGAGGGTATCCTATATAGCCAGTGTACGAGAGTATGTATCCTATATAGCCTGTGTACGAGGGTATCCTATATAGCCAGTGTATATAGCCAGTGTACGAGAGTATCTTTGATAGCCAGTGTACGAGGGTAGCCTATATAGCCAGTGTTCAAGGGTACCCTATATAGCCAGTGTATGAGGGTATCCTATATAGCCTGTGTACGAGGGTATCCTATATAGCCAATGTACGAGGGTATCCTATATAGCCAGTTTACGAGGATACCATATGTAGCCAGTGTACGAGGGTACCCTATATAGCCAGTGTACGAGGGTATCCTATATAGCCAGTGTACGAGCGTATCCTATATAGCCAGTGTACGGGGGTACCCTATAAAGCCAGTGTACGAGGGTATCCTATATAGCCGGTGTACGAGGGTACCCTATATAGCCGGTGTACGAGGGTATCCTTATATAGCCGGTGTACGAGGGTACCCTATATAGCCGGTGTACGAGGGTATCCTATATAGCCGGTGTACGGGGGTACCCTATATAGCCAGTGTACTTGGATACCCTATATAGCCAGTGTAAGAGGGAACCCTATATAGCCAGTGTACGAGGTACCCTATATAGCCAGTGTACGTGGATACCCTATATAGCCAGTGTACGAGGGTAGCCTATATAGCCAATGTACGAGGGTTACACTATATAGTCAGTGTACGAGGGTATCCTATATAGCCAGTGTACGAGGTTATCCTATATAGCCAGTGTACGAGGATACCATGTGTAGCCCGTGTACGAGGGTACCCTATATAGCCATGTACGAGGGTACCCTATGTAGCATGTGTACCGTATGTAACCAGTGTACGGGAGTACCCTATATAGCCAGTGTACGAGGGTACCCTATGTAGCCTGTGTACGAGAGTACCATATGTAGCCAGTGTACGATGGTATCCTATATAGCCAGTGTACGAGGGTACCCTATTTAGCCAGTGTACGAGGGTATCCTAAATAGCCAGTGTACGAGGGTACCCTACATAGCCAGTGTACGGGGTACCCTATATAGCTAGTGTACGAGGGTACCCTATATAGCTAGTTTACGAGGGTAGCCTATATAGCCAGTGTACGAGGGTACCTATATAGCCAGGGTATCCTCGTATAGCCAGTGTACGATGGTACCCTATATAGCCAGTGTACGAGGGTACCCTAGATAGCCGGTTTACGAGGGTACCCTGTATTGCCAGAATACTAGGATATAGTACCCTCAACGACATAATGACTCATTCAGTCCCATTTAGGCCTCGTTAGACCATATGGGAAATGGTTTTGTTTGTTTATTTGTGTTTGTGTGTTTATGTGTTTGTTTATTTGTTTGTTTGAATGATGTTTACATCCTTTTAGCGTATTTTAGACCATATATGACGACCTATTTTGTGTGGTAGAGGCAGACCACCCCAGTTTTCCTTGGTAGAACCAGCACTGTATACCTTGACCATTCGTAAGAATCGACACTTTCTCACATAGAAATTGAGCTCCCAGTGGGATTCGAACCCACAGCGATGAGAGTCGGAAAGGTTTACAACGCAACGTCATTTTACAACGCCACGTCGTTAACCCCTCGACCACAGATGCACTGCTGAGGTTGGGAATACTGATCTACAAACGGCCTGAGTGGAGATCGACCCTTAAGATCGTTAAATCTCTAAGCCAGTGTTGATTGACACCACTAAATATCAAATCAGAGTTCTGTTTTCAGAGCTATGTTTCTCGTTTATATTCCAGCAATCTTACTACAGAAAAGAACGATGACAACAAAAAGTCTCGTCCAAAATACCGTTCATCTAGGCCACCATTACTACCTCCATGTCGCGTGTGTGGAGATCGCGCATCTGGGTTCCACTACGGAGTCAACACGTGCGAAGCATGCAAGGTCAGAATTTTTTTTTACATCTTCGCTGTGGAGAAATATGGATCATTCTAAGGAGCAAGATTTTTCACAGGCGCAAAATGGCTGCCTTATAGTAAATTAATAAATGTAGTGATATTTTCGTCGAATATTGTAAGGTTTTATTGAACCAGGCAACTTTGAAGGGTAATACACCATTGTATTTAGTGTTCCTCTCATGTATACACCCTTTATTCCCTCGACTGGGAAACGATAAAGCGGATTCGTAACAATTCCTTAAAGTAGCTATCCCGCCAACAACAGCCAGATTTTACATCTATGTACACCGTTTCTTAACCCACTGACGTCTAGGTATATAATTATATAACTTACATTTGTTGAGAATCCAAACTCTATAGACACAATATAAACGGCTTTAACCAGCCAGGCCAAAGCCCAAAACTGGGGCGTTGAATTAAGCGTTACCAACTCATAATTCATTTCACGCATATTCAATAACGGGTATTTTAAGAACCCATGAATGAAAGTATACTTTTAATCGGCATATATAAATTATTTTATGACCTGAACACCTGGATAAGGTTTGGATGAACGATTTTGTAGTGTAATTTTGCTGATATTTGCCTTTAAAACACATTAGTACATTAACGCGAAGTTAATTCATTTAATACGGTACCGAAAACGTCCGCGAATGGAATTACACGCAACATATTTGTAATGCCGACACTACCACCGCAACGTTGAGTGTGGCATATCTGAACGTCATTTTCAGCTCACGGTCGATTTTTAGTGGTGGAGGCAGAACACGCACTTATTCCTGAAATGATGTTCGTCACTACTATGTCATGTCATTCTCGTCATTCTTGGGGATCCCGCGAAGCAATGTACGAGATATTGCGAATGCACCACTATATGACTTAATGAACTCTTAACTTAATCGTACTAACAACAGCAACAAATATGTGTAATACTTTATATACCTTGCGGTGACCGATACAAAAAAAATACCTTAAATTAAGCCGTAAAAAAATAAAAGGATTAACAACCATTTGAGGTGTAATTGCACAGGAATAGACCTGTTATTATTAATCAGTCGCGCTCCCTAGTCAGCGGACCATTTCCTCTTCCTTTTATTTGAATAGTACATGGTCATTTATTAATCAGGGAACACAATGTCTATATTTTGAAATGCACAACCATTTTACGAAGTTTAGTAACCATACAGTCCTCTATATAATTTGTATACACACTGAAGAGGTTAAAACTATAAAATCATCTTTTGCGACACAAAACGTCTGGTTCCGTGTCCTAGCTATTATTGTTTTTGTTTTTTTTGTGTTTTTTTCATATATCTTTATTTATTTACAATTAAGAACCAGATGATGTAAACAGTCATCTGGACGGCACTCGTAAACAGAAGAGATTACTGGAATAATTAAAAAAAAAAAATGATGCTCACTATGAAAAAAAAACACTATCACTGTTCATGTCCAATATATATCACACACAGTACTTTCATGTCCGTTGAAAAACCGATTTAACACTGGTGATTTCTTATGTCCAGGGGAGAAGATTAACATTGGTCACTACGAGAGCGCAATTCGGACACACATAGGTATATGGTCACTAGGTCGGCTGTAAGGGTTATGGCCTGAAAATGTAATCGACCGGTTAGTGGTTTAAGTGACACAGCTCTTTGTGAAGAGAGTTAGTTTCGGTCTATTTTAAGCGTATTAAACTTAGGCACATTTAAGCATATTAACGTTATAATGAAAATATTGATTTCTCCCCATTACTATTATTTTACTACAGTATACACTAATGTATCGGTTCATATAGGTCAAACTATGATATGGACCATAAATAAGGGACACACATTATTTTCTGTGTAAAACGGGCATTCAGCAGCATTATTTTCAACCAAAATTAGTTTGCAAGCAAGACTTTTTCGTCTGCAGTTATTGTGAAAGTTAAACCCGATAGAGGTTCTGTAAGCGCTTTATTGTGTCCACTTTTGAGTGGGTGTGGGAAGCGATACATCGAGAAGAGTAAAATGTCCGTAGACTCGGCGTAGTATTGCGGCTTGTGTTCGTCCGGCGTCCGGCGAAACACGCATTGTATACAACGTTTTTTTATTCATTTCTTCGTCAAACTGTCAGCAGATATATATATTTCATTACAATAGTCGCGTGACCTTATCACTATATAACGGTCAAGTCACGGTCAAGGTCAAACTAGAACTATCAATGCCCCCGCTGTTTGATCAGTTGTTATGTGTACATGAAGTTTGGGAACAACGCATTCAAAACTGTTTGTGGAATGCAAGTAATAAAACGTTGTTATGAGACGCGACGCGATGCGACGGGACATAAAAAATGTGTTTCATGACGGGAGTCGACGCGACGGGACGTTACTGACAGCGTGATTCCTTATAGCCCCTACTTCACTTGATGAAAGCGGGGGTATACTTATGCGTTCAAAGAACGATTGCGTGAATTTATTTAATGTTGTGTATGTAGTTATAAGCTGTTGGCGCCAATCCGTCCAAGGTCAGTGTCACTGTGACCGTTGATGATAATTAGTTTCAGCTCATTTAAAACAGAGCGGCTGCATGGATCGATTTTACGTTGATCAGTAGTTATTGACTAACAAAAGCAAGAATCCTAATGATTTTGAGGTCAACATTTTTCCATTGTTTTAGGTCTTGATATGTTTTACTACAGTACATGGGCGCCTATTACCCCGTTAGACAGCCTTCTTGTTACGGTATCTTTGCTTTTGTGTTTGCAGGTAAACGTAAAACACTATATTATTAATGCATTATGTCGACGAATGTAAATCATGTCCATATTAAGACGTCGTCAAATAATACCAAGTATATATATATGTCCTTCCCGTGTATCGGTCTATCCTCCGAGCACGTTAAAGAACCATAGGAATCTATTCGATAATAAGAGTAGGGCACGGTTCCCAGATTCCTATGTATCCTTCCCTATGTGTTGATGAGCCGTTAAACAACATTCAATTCAATTCAATTATTACTTTTCAGGGATTCTTCCGCCGCAGTATTAACAAGTCGGAGCCTTATGTTTGTGCCGTAACTGGCCAATGCAAAATGGCGGCAGGCAAACGCACCGCGTGCTCCGCGTGCAGATTCAAACGATGCCTAGAAGTCGGCATGTCGAAAAATGCAATAAAAACGGGAAGGTATACTCACGAACTCAGATCCAAGAACATTCTAGAAGTTAAACAATTACAAAAACAGAACAGCGGCGATATCCTAGACCAACCATACAATGACAATGCGCATGCGTCATCATCACCGGAAATGAATTCGGAAGACTCGCACGAGACGACTGACCCGCTTAAGGTTCGACTTCTTGAGGAGACATCACGGTCTTTTGTAGAGGCACAAACGATGCTGTACGAGTTCCTAGATGACTACTACAATGATGAGCTGATCCTGCAAAGACAGATAAATGTTTATGTAAGTATATTACAATGACGATAGATCCTGCAAAGGCATATTGCTCCCCGAACTTTTCGCGGAGTATTTAGTTACAGCCTTGACCGTATGTCCGTCCAGCTCTCTTTTCATATCCGCTCAACTCCTACTACATTTTTTCATCCGATGTACATGAAACTTGGTAGTGGCGCATTTTGTCAACAAGTACCGGTTGACAGATTTTTTTATCGGACTTAGGGACTATGACGTTTTCGCAATAAAATGTTAAACCCCGTCGAAGATATTGAAATGAGGTATAGGAAGCATTCGTCCAAATGTGAGGAATTTGTCAAAAAAAGACGATATAACGCCGCAAACAGATTCTTTGAAAGGTTTAGGAATATTTTCGGCGACAATTTAGCCAGGTGAAATGTTGTGAAGACTGAAAACTCTATATTTTCTATTGATCACGTGGTAATAAATATTTCGAAGAATTCCGACAGCAATCAAATGCGATCGGAAAATGTCGCCTAACGACCACTCTAACACAGTTACGAATAGAATTGCAAAAACCCAATTGCCTTTTACCATTTTCAAAATTTTTGTTATGGTAGAGTTAAGTTTATATAATTTGCTGGGTCGAACGATATAGGGAGAGCCTCTCTAACCTTTAAGTTCAAGGTCATTGCAAACCCTCGCTGTTTTTCTGGTTAGGAACTTCGTTATGACATATATAACTTTACTGTCGATAAAAGGGATTGGTTTTATATTTGGAACCGAGGTTTGGTTTGATAATAAGCTTAAACATATCACATCTGATATGACCTTGACCTTTACTTCAAGGTCAATATTATTCCAATACGTTGTTTATATTGGTTAAGGAGATTCAGCATGATATATCTTCTATACTAATAATCTATCGAAGTGTTTTCATATTTGGACAGTTGCCAGATATGAACAAAATATCAAATGTGTATCATTACCAAGTGACCCTCACTTAAAGGTCAAGACAATATTTAAAACAATAGTGTTTTCGTGTTCCAGTAGAAAATAAGGTTCGTTTGACAGTAAACGTCATGTCACTGGTTTAGTCACTTCTAATCCGACGGCGACATCGTGTGTCGACCTTTTATTTCTTGTTGTTATATAGTTAACGATTTAATTTTTAATTGTTCAAATTCCAAATATAATATTGGTATGTATTTTCACCTAATATCACCGTTATGGATCAATATAAACATATTCACCGTTGCACATTTCCGATAGTCCCTTTAACTATCTTACATTATATGTTTCTTCAGAATCGCTTTTTGAGAGAAAGGGAAATTCGAGACAATAGGCAAGCAGATAACACAGACGAAACAAATGACGAACAATCTGAAATCAACACTCATTCCGAGGTTCACCATGGGTCGAAAAACGTTTCCGGAATAAAAAGACTGGGTGAGAAAGTCAACATTTCTACAAACGCACATAACGCCAAGAGAGTCAAGACAAATTTTGATCTTCGAAATGGAGAACCAAATAGTCTAAAATGTGATCTAACTAATTACTATTTACATCTAGAACAGAATCTAGAACGTAAAGGACATTGTCTTCAAAACGATTCAGGTAGTGCAGCAAATGCTTGCAATAACAGTGACGCGCATGTTCCTAAACTTGGTAGAAATGCGCACCCCATAAAAGACAATGCTTATATCATTCCAGAAACGTCGTATAATGACAAGCATCGTATAAGTGGGTTCGAGGATCAATTGCCTACACGGAATGGTAACGCGGGTCAATTGCCTACACGGAATGGTTGTGCGGATCAATTGCCAGCGCGTAATGGTTGTGCGGATCAATTGGCAGCACGTTATGGTTTTGCGGATCAATTGCCAATGCATAATGGTTGTGCAGATCAATTGCAAACGGCGAGTCATCTAACAGAGCGTAATGGGTTTGCTGATAATATAAATGAACGTAATGGTTTTGCGAATCATATGACAGAATGTAAAGGATTCGGGCCGCATTTAACCAAAAGTAATGGTTTCGCGGATGATTTTACTGAACGTAATGGTTTTGCGGATCATATAACAGAACGTAATGGTTTTGCAGACCATATGGCACAACGTAATAGTTTTTCGGATCATACAACACAAAGTAATGGTTTTGCGGATCATATAACACAAAGTAATGGTTTCACGGATCATATAAAACTAAGTAATGATTTCGCGGATCATATAACTGAAGTCAATGGTTTTGCGGATCATCAAACAAAACGTAATGGTTTTGCGGATCATCAGACAGAAAGTAATGGTTTTGCGTATCATCAGACAGAACGTAATGGTTTTGCGGATCATCAGACAAAACGTAATCATGTCCACGAAGCAGAAGAGAATACCACCGAACGTGATGTACATGATTCTATTGCAGATCCAAGTGAGGAAACTAAAGCGAATGTCCTCGCCCAAATAATTACAGATATGGAAAGGGGCGTACAAGGGATGCTGTCCTTTGCCAAATGTTTGCCAGGATTTAGTGGTCTACCCAAGGAAGACCAAGTATCCCTTATGAAATGTATGTGTAGTTTACATTAACATTCAGCTTCTTGCAAAACCAATTTTGTATTGTTGTTACTCCCCTGACGTGCCATATAATCCATCGCCATTCTTGTTAACAGCGTTCAAAGTATAACCAACACAACTATATATGGCAGCGTATATTAGTGTATTTATATAAGTATGTATGTGAATCTAGATGCGTGTTAATGGTTATTGCTGTTTATAGATGGATAAACACTTTGCCTTATTTATTCAATTATATAAATTTAATTTTACATAGAAGACTATAACCAATTCGGTTAAAGGGACTGAGCATCTATATTATTTCAGTTGTCGACACATTTGAAAACTACTTTGTGTGTAATCTGTACCTTTAATATCTTTCTCTTTAGGCGCCAGGTTCGACATCTGTACCTTTAATATCTTTCTCTTTAGGCGCCAGGTTCGACATCTGTACCTTTAATATCTTTCTCTTTAGGCGCCAGGTTCGACATTTGGTACATTGGACATATTCGCTGTTTCAATACTGAGCTTCTTGTTGGGGCCTGCGAGTGGCAGTTTCATGCAGAGGAGTTGGAACAGGTATTTTATCGTAACACATTTTGTCATATCGCTAATTGTCATATCGCTAAGACATTTTTTTGACATGATGGATCCCTCTATTCGTCCGTAAGAATATACCTAAACGTGTTAAGATCTCAAGAAACTTTGTTTTTCGTTCCAGTCCATTTATATGGTATGTTAAACTGGTGTATTAGTAATGCGTTATCTTTGAAATAAAATATGTTTATATCAGTATTCATACAAGTATGCATCTAAGCGCATATGTTTCTTATCTGCGTACTAATCGGGTGTCAAAGTCGTAACGTAAGTTCTGCCCAGTGTCCGCTTTGTAACTTTGGAATGGACTGCCATGATTTACTGTACTCAGCAAAGTATGTCCACAAGGAGTGTTTCGTTAAAACTAGCATGTGTTTCATCAAAGGTCAAGGACACAAGTGGGTCAAAGGTCGTGATAGATATCTATATAGACAACCTTCGTCGTTTCCACTCTAAACATTATAAATGAATTGAGATAATTTATATACAACTTTGATCACTTGTAAATCTCAAAATATGGTGTGTTGGTGTCGAGTTTGTATCTCGAAATATGGTGTGTTGGTGTCGAGTTCCTACTATATGCAGATATAAGCAAGGTTTGTGTATGCTCTGTAACGTTTGAGGGAAATTTATAAGAGAATTAAAGTAACCATGCTTTAAATATATATAATAATAAGTTATAAGTACATTTTATTAAAGTTCTCCGGCCATGTTTTGTTTCATGAACATGTTTATGTTTATTTAAATCGAAATAAATACACAACAATAGATATTTACAATTCACACATTGCAATAATCTGTGAAAAGCGAGAATAAGATTTTATTTGATGACGTAGAAAACTGTGAACGGGTAAATTTATCCACAGGTAAATGTATATCAGTTATCTGGCAATATCTGTGCAGCTATACAATTCAGATTTATATCACATCCCCGTGCAGTCACGGTAAAAGTAGTATCTACGTCATGCAAATAATACTTATACTGAAAGGAAAAAATTGCCTATTCTACACTATTATATACACCTAATTCCACGTAATATTCCAAATATAGCTCAACGTGTTTTGTACAAAAAGGGGTTACAACTAATTACAGAAATGACAATCTGTCATGTAGTAGACCTTTTTCTAAGACGAAATTCATAAATGTTGAAATTTCGGATGAAAAGTCAAGCTATTTCAGTATTTTAATTAAGGTTAAGAGACTGCAACGTTTGCTCACCTGCTTGAATCAAATGCGCATTCTGTCGATAATGAAACTTTAAAGGGGTAACCGTTGGTGTTTTCGGTGCTGTTTAAACCTTCTTTCCGAAATGTCTCCCTGTACCATTCGATTAGCAGTAGCATATTAAACACACAATATAGCGGAAATACCCATTATGCGTTTCCTTTTACTTTCAGTATATGTTTACATACAACTTAGTAGCGGTTTTAAATATATGTTGGTTTTAAATATATGTTTCTCTCCGAGATCTTCTGTGTCATCTGTTTTCGCTGCTTGACAAATATTGGAAATAAATAAATACGGTTGTACCTCCTGATTAAATTGCATACGGCAGAATTCATAGAAAAATAATGTTGAATTAGTACTTTCTTTAGCTGTCCGCCATTTTATTTATTTTTCAGTCGTATTACCGGTCGCCGATGGGTAATATGATCTGGTACACATTGGCTCTTAACCAATCAAAAGAGGATTTTTTTTTAAAATGGTGAAAAGAATATGTTCATCAGCAAAATTATGGAATGAATTTTCCCGGACTTCTGTGTACGCTTACCCTCTCTCTATGAGGGAGGCGTTAACTAACATACGCCACTTTGTTGATGGGCCGTTGAACAACATTCAGTTCAATTTGTTTTTGTTTTCTAACCAGGTTTGGGGAAAGGAACTAATAGACGTAGCATTCCGTCTCGCCAGACTCGGTCAGGCTCTTAATCTGACGAAGGAAGAAACGGCATCCCTCCGAGCTGTGAGCTTATCGTTTCCAGGTAAGTGTGTATCTAATACAGCTCCCACTCTCCTGTCCTGTTTTTTTTCTTCCGAAGGAACCTTCCAGAGCTGTAAGATAAGAAATATTAGTGAATTTTACTCATACTTATTTTTACAATGTCTCTCTTTTTCTTTTTCTTTTTTTAAACAAAAAGTGGTTTTCATTCCTGTTAAACTTACTCCAAATAAACAAAAAAGCATTGTATGTATGTATTGTCACATGTGACAGTTTTATGGAAATTGTTATAAAAATGTGTATATCGGGTATTATTATATTATTAATTTAAGACTGTGTTTGTTCTTGTTGTTTTTATTTGTTTTTTAATTAACATCAGTTCAATCAAGATGGTTGTAACTTCTAAATTGTATATTTATTAATAAATGTTCATCCATTACGAAAGGATGACCTATTAAAAAAGGTTTATTCTCGTGTTTCTTGTCTCTTGATATTCATTCATTTTGAATCGGATGAGAAAGCACTCCTTGTATACTCATAAATTATCTGACTTTCCTCGTTTTTAGCTCGACTATTCGCACACACCAAAACCACCACCACAACCAGAACCACCCTAGCACCCTCTTCCACACCACCATCCCCCTCTCATATTTATTTAATTTAAAGGTTTTCTTTCCGTTTGTTAATATTGCTCATGGATATAATAAAAATAATATATGTTTTTAGATTGCTTGTCTAAAGAGAGATTCCACGTTCTCTGATTTATTGTACTCGGAAAAAGTGAATAGTCGAGCTGCGGTGACAGCTCTTGTTCTGTTCGATATTTATTTCAAGAACGTACAGTACACTCCCAAGTATAGATTAAAAAACACTTTAGGTGTTTCTCCTTGCATATCATCATATATCTACTTGTATATCCATGATATCATTAAATAAAAATGTGGGATTTCAATTTTCTCCAATATTCTATCAAACTTTTAAATATATTATTGATATAATATCGTCAAAAGTTAGTCACATGTAAAAACAATTTGCTTTGACCTATTCGAATAATTAATATTAATGATCGCAAATATTTTAGTTATGTTGAAAACTAACGGGACGCCGTGAGTTGTTAAGAAATCGATGTTGCCAGATATGTGTTTTCAAGAGTCTAAAAGTACAATCGTGCAAACTCGCTCATTTCCGTAGATCATGTGCTCGTAGGTATTTCCAAAGATACACGTCGATTCGATGGGTTTGGCTGATTTTCCCCGGCAAAGTGCCGTGTAAACCGTAACAAAATTATAGCCCGGAAAAGGATTGATTTTAAACATATTTGTATTATTTATTAAATGTTATATTCTTTTTAAATAAGTCATCATTTTATAGCGAGCACAGCTCGCGTCGCGACGCGAGCTCCTATGGTATCACGTGAAAGAATCAAGCAAAATGAATCAATATATCAATCCAATATGTTGACGATCTGAAAAAAAAGTACTACATCGAGTAAGATTATGAAAACATATTTTAATTATACTGATCTTGCTTATTCAAGTTCATCGGACACATGCTGCACAACTAAAAGCATACAACATGTCCCCTTCTTACTTTCTCAATGTTGTTTTGTTTTGGATACTTTTATAGAAGAAAGTTTATCTAAACTGTTTCATATTATCCTCCTCCCACAAAAACAGTGTATGCACGTGTTGAGTAATATGTATGCACGTGTTGAGTAATATGTATGCACGTGTTGAGTAATATGTATGCACGTGGTATGCACGTGTTGAGTAATATGTATGCACGTGTTGAGTAATATGTATGCACGTGTTGAGTAATGTGTATGCACGTGTTGAGTAATATCTCTTTTAACAATAAATTAGTTTTCCCTCTTTTTTCACAAAATCACCAGGCTAGGGTGTCTTTCACTATTTTTTTGAAAAAACAAACAGCCAACATTACAACGGAAATCACACTGCAGTGCTTGGTTTGATTTGAAAGTCTTTATCCCATTTTCGATTTGACTGAATAGTTATGCTTAAATAGTTTGTTGAATTGGTGTTTTTTTTTCTATGTGATGTATGTGAATAATAGTGGGTTGCGGTTTTTTGTGTGACCCTTAGAACGGAGCAACTGAGTTGGGTTTAGAAAATCCCTATGTTATAAGGTATTACAGTATGAGTAATATTGTAAAATTTAACCAGTTATGCTTAAATAGTTTGTTGAATTGGTGGTTTTTTTTCTATGTGATGTATGTGAATAATAGTGGGTTGCGGTTTTTTGTGTGACCCTTAGAACGGAGCAACTGAGTTGGGTTTAGAAAATCCCTATGTTATAAGGTATTACAGTATGAGTAATATTGTAAAATTTAACCATTTTATGTACTTAAAACGAAATTCGTCATGAGGCAGTGCCTTATTCATATTAGTCAATTTAAATTAAAACAGTTAAATATAAAAAATATTTCGTAATTAATTGCGTAATGTTTGTTTTTTACATGACAAAATGAGCAGCATGATGGTTCTAAAGGCGCCGCCATTGTTTATTCGACGTGACTGAGCCCATCGAACAGTAGTATCCAAGATGGTGTCTATTCCTTTCCGAGATTAGTTTTGAAAACAATGGTTGAGGCAGTTCCGATTGAGAGTCTTAACTGATTCTCTATGCCAGTACGATGTGTGGTTATATGTTTGACAATGAGCAATTCACGCAGACGCAGACGGAGATCTTGTTTCGTTTTTACGCTTTCATTTCAAAATTGACTTGCGTCCCTTCCACCCCACTCATCTCCCTCCCCCACACCACCAACACCACCCCTTCAAGTATTAAATAAAATAAACGTTCGAATCTCTTCAAATTCCTTGATCCTAGTATAGTTCATACTATTGTTGTATTATTTGTACTAAATGACGTTCGTGCTTTTTTTTAAGGTTTTAAAACATCAATTTCAGATCGGTGTTATCCATTGACAGACAGAGCGGGCGTAGAATCGATGCATAGTAACATGCTGGACGTGTTTAGATATGTGTCGGGAAAGAGACACAAAGACTTCAACCATTGGTTCATGAAAGTTATTAACTTTTTGTGCGTAATGAGAGAGTTCGGCATACTGTTCGAGAAGGTATCGAGCTGCCTTAAGCTAGACTGGTCCGTCCTGAAAAATAATCCGTTGTTACTTGAGGTTTTTCTCAGTTAGACTGACTTAATCGGCGTAAACAAACAAGCCAGTCTTGATCATCTTCGACGCTTGATTATAATTACAAACGGCTCGGCCCTTTGTGCAGAGGATAATTTGAAACCGGAACCACATGTTCGTAATTATTTAGGTTTTATTAAAGTGTGTTTGAATATCTACGTTTAGTTCGTCGACATAATGATGAAGTTTTCTCTTTGTTTATTTATTAATATATGAAATAATGCATTGTCTTTCTCTCAGGAGTGCTGGTTCAGCCAATCAGAAACTATATCCGTATTTCGGTAAAATGGCTGTATTTCGGTAAAATGGCTGCAGTTTCAAAAACATTTTTAAAAAATAGAAGAAAACGTATAGACGTTATTCTAAAAAAAAAGAGCAAGCGTCGCAGATGATCTAGCCAACAAACAAGCATACTGTGCTCTGAGGGAAGGCACGCGTTCTCTGTCTCTTTAAAATACTCTTAGTTTTGTTTTTAAATTGTGTTAATTATGTTTTCTAGCATTGTGCATACAAATCCCACAAGAAAACATGTTATGTAAATCATGGATATGAATGCATGTACGTAGATCTATGTGTAAATGCTGTGTTAACATGTCTATGAATAATCAGTGTAGACAAACCATGCATGAGCAAATGGTGTTCTTTAACTTCTTGTGGGATGAAGTGGCCCGCCCAATAAAGACGTTATAAAAAGTAAACACGTGAAAAACATAGAAGCAGGGTTTTCTTTATTTGTGTTTTGTTGTTGATTTTAACTCTTCTGACCGAAGGCCATGTGAGATTATGGGATGACGTGTCCGTCGTCTGTCCGGACGATAATAAGATGTGTACAAGTATTTTAAACACATATATTTGATGATATCAAAGTGAGTTATCTGCCCTTGAATCTGCGAAGAATACAAATTTGAACCTTGTTACCACCAAAGCACTTCCGTTTTTTATCCAATCGAAAGCAATCAGAATGTGTATTGACTGACCAGATCTTGGATAAGTTCTTCATGATTGTTTTATCACGTGGCTCCGTCGTAAATGGAGTGTCTACTATAGAATTTGCAGCAACTCTGCAGTTCTGCAGGTTGCAGTTCTGCAGGTTAGAAGGTTCTAGGCCCATTTTCCATATTTTATCTAAAAGTAAATGGAGGATGAGCTTGGCATGTTCATTCCTGTTAGGCGCCATATAATCTGTCATGTGTTGGTGCGCCGTAAAACTCAGTTCAGTTCAGTTCAGTTCAATCATGCATATCAGATGGTATTAAAGTGACTTATCTACCCTTGCATTAGCAAACAGGAATATATTTGACCTTGTTACCTCTATATCCTTTCCATGTTACATTCAATATTAACACATTTTACTGAATGTGTATATAATAATAAAATCTGCAATCATCTCTGAGCACGTTAAAGAACCATAGGAATCTATTCGATAATAAGAGTAGGGCAGGTTCCCGGATTCCTATGTATCCTTCCCCTCTCTCTGGGGCGGCTCTAAATAACCTATACTGTGTTGATGAGCCGTTAAACAACATTCAATTGAGGGTATTGAAGGGAGTTATTTGTCCTTGAATTGAATTTTGTTTTACATAGTTAAGCCTTGTTACCACTATAGCACTTCCATTTTTCATCCATTCATAACAAGACATTTACAGAATGTGTATAATAATACTTTCTTGGACAAGTTCTTCCAATATAGCCTTTGAATTGGTGAAATTTTCAATTTTTGGTAATGTACACTGGAAATATGTGGTCGTCGGTTCAACTCCAGCTTTTTTTTTATTCTCTTTTTTTTCTTTCTTTTATTAGCGTTTTTTCTATTAAGAAACCTTGGTTTATGTGCTCAAATCCCAATGGGCCAGTTTTGTTTATTTATTATTATTATTATTTATGTTATTATTATTTGTATTATTATTATTTGGAAACTTGTTTCATTGGTTCAGTTAAATACATAATTATTTGTTTTTACTTATTTATTTCTTTAAATTGGGAGGGTGGGGACGTGGGTCCAAGCCTTGTGTATCTTTACCAGACTTGTTGAGAATGTTTATTTCAATATAAAAGATCCGAAAAAATAAAACCCCAGCCATAACTGACACAAAATATTGATCCCTCTTACCTGTTATAAGAGCCATTCTTAGCCAGTAGAGCGTCCACAGACCCCCTTGTTTTTCGTTTTGTTATCTAAATACAAGGAAGCATTATCAACAACGTTATTTAGTATAGTTAAAATCTGATTTTTTGTTGTTTGTTTGTCAGAAATGATGACTTTACTGATTTATAGGAAAGAAAACCACATTCAAAATAAGTATTATATGATCATATTAAAAAGGTGAATTTATATAAGTTTTTATCGTAAGTTTGTCAAGTTTTCAAATCCAGTCCATGTATTATATGACATATCGTTCACCACATTTCTTGAATAAATATTGTTTAAACTAAATATTTTACATTCATTTGCAGTGACTTGCTTTTCTTTTTGCTCTAAAGGGCTTGGAGGTATGAAACCACTAGTTATTTCCCCCATAGTCACCAATGTTAAAGTGTCACATATTAGTGATTTGCTGCAAATTCAGCTCAAGTATGAATAATGGAGCAGTGTAATGTTCATATAGAAAACTATTTTTCCACTTGAAAAATCACCAGAGAAGGTGGTGTTACAAGACATGTAAGAACGTTCTTGTTTGTTTACTAAACATGTCAAGGGTTCAGATGTTTTCAGTGATGGTTGCTCACAAAGTGTAAGCATAGAGTCGAAATTTCGAAAATGTTCATCATTGATCCAGTAAAACCTATTAATACAAATAAAACCACAAAATCGAATAGAAATAGGCAGTTTTCCCCTACTTATAATGCCCATTTCCATCAAAAAAAGAGGGATATTGTATTATATTAACTACATTCGACTACACCTCGGAGGTTTACATGTAATTAATGGTGGTAAACCTGGAGGCGATCTCGGAGAATTATAGGTGTCTGTTCAAATATGAATAAACCACAATAGCATAATGTGTTTCAGTTTCACGATCCGACGAAGTTTCTGAAGACATAATTGCAATGACTACATAAACAATTGATTAAACCTTTATTACCAAATGTCCATGCATAGAACTCACCAAGGATATTACGCCGATCTAGTCGATTTTTGTAACGACTACCTATGTTGTGCAGCCATTGTTTCTCATTATTGCCGTATATGGAAATGTAGCTCCTCCCACCTTTAATCTTGTGCCACCAGCGATGAGTGGAGCTATCCATTATGCAATTTCGTTTTTTCTGGGGAGATATTTCGAGATAACAAATACTGGCAGCAAAAATGACTGGAAGTGTGGTTATACATTTTAAATACCTTGCCGAAAATACATATTTCTGAATGAAAATATGCACACCTTATATGGTAGGCACGGAATAATAAACCATACACAGCTATGATTCCCACAGCTAAACGAAAGTATACGTTTAATGGCGATAGTGTTTTAATCGATTTGAAAAGTTTGTCGTGTATTACATTATAACTCATAGTGAAATTGCGGATGAATAATTATAAATAGTCTTTATATGGTAATATAGAACTATGATGTCATAGTTCTTAAAATCCATTTCCATCTTTCTTTATCAATTATTTCATTATATTCCAACTTTTTCAGAACTCTCTGTTACAAATCTCGACTGTATGTTTGCCTACATTCACTTTATTGAGTGAACAGTATGCCAAATGCGTTAAACAATCTATCTAAAAACTGTAAAGGGGGATTACTCTTAAACATTTGTTAACAGGTGGTGTGTCCCAGTGGATAGAACGGTGGAATTAAAATCCGGAGGACCCTGGTTCAAGTCTCACCGGCGCCACTGAGTTTCGTCGTTATGTGCTTGGGCAAGACCCTTTCCATTAACCTTGTTCTTCGGATGGGGACGTAATCTGGGTGATCCCTGTATCGAAGTCCTCCAAGCAGGCTAAAGAATCGTATGAAAATGTCCACTCATTACATATACATGTAGAGCACTGGCATTTTAATCAACGCGGCCATTATATTTTGTATTTATATGAAATTGCTTTGTTAAGATTTTGTGTGGGTACCTTTTCTGAATTCATTTATTTACTATCCGCAACTTCTGCAAATAATCCGTGTTTTCATATTAATAACTGAAAAAGGGTTTTATATGTCTAATCATTTGTACCGCCAAAAATAAATGATAACATTTACAAATCTGCTCTATCATTGTTTAGCTCTACTAGCCGAAGTCCAGCAGAGCATATGGGATGCCGAGTTGTCCATCGCTCGCCCATCATTCTTCCGTCCGTTTGTCCGTTCTTTTTTTAAAATGGTTTGCCTTTTGAACACGATAGGTGAGGGGCGGGGGTTTGGTGGTGGGGGGGGGGGGGGGGGGGGGGGCGGGGGGCGGTGTTGATGGGGTCGTATTTCTGCTTATTATTAAACTTTTTCAAATTTCATAAAGAGCTAACGAAAAATGAAGTTTAACACTGCAAAATATGGCATTTTCAATAAATCAAGGGCCACAACTCTGGTGTTACTAATCCGATATAGCTGGTTTTCGAACTTGTCCGAGCTTTCAATCCTGCAAAATTAAGTAAAGATCAAAATTTAATACAAAATGAAGGTGCTAGATCAGCTCATTACCAGAGTCATGACCTTCGTTTTACTGAAAAATGCCATACTCTGTCTTGTGAACGATCTAACACCTGATATTTACCAAGCTTAGCCAGACTGTTACTATTAATCAAAGATGAGACAAGTTCGAAAAAACAGCTAAAAACTCCTAAACTACTGAATGGATTTTGATAACGCTATCCAGCAATGTTCAGCATGATGAGACAGTGTGTAGCGCGCAAGAATCAGGTCCGTACCTCAAAGGTCAAGGTCACATTTGGAGTTCAAGATCATAGTCAAATCAAGATCATATGAGTGAAAATTACGTCTCAGCCATAACGCCTAAATTAATGAAGGAATTTCAAGATACAAATCTTCAGCTTGATGAGAATGTGTGTCTTGTACACACAGCAGGTCCTTGCCTCAAAAGGTCAAAGTCCTACATGTAGGTTTAGATCATAAAATCTAAACTGATGAAGGGATTTTCATAAAACTAAACGTAAATGTTCAGCATGATGAGAAGGTTTGTCTCCTGTACAAATCAGGTCCTAGTCTCAAAAGGTCAGTCATACTTGGAGGTCAAATGAGTCAAATGTGACATTGTATTGGAAATTAGGTGGGATGGACTTTCAATAGTATTTCTTGCATAAATACGTATCATTTCAAACAATATGACTTTAAACAATGACTTAAAAGTGTATATTTCTTCATCTATGTTTACAACTTTTAAACAATTTTTAATAGAAAAAAAAGTCTGCAATGGTTTATATTTGGAATTGAAATGCATACTTCCATAGCGAAAGAACAATAATAACAGAGGTGAACCAAATGGTTGGATCTGGCTGTTTGGGGAGAGTTATCAGGGGAGACAAATGGTTGGACCTGGTTGTTTGGGGAGAGTTATCAGGGGAGACAAATGGTTCTAGCTGGTTGTTTGGGGAGAGTTATTAGGGGAGACAAATGGTTGGACCTGGTTGTTTGTGGAGCGTTATCAGGGGAGACAAATGGTTGGACCTGGTTGTTTGGGATAGTTATCAGGGGAGACAAATGGTTTGACCTGGTTGTTTGGGAGAGTTATCAGGGGAGACAAATGGTTTGACCTGGTTGTTTGTGGAGAGTTATCAGGGGAGACAAATAGTTGGACCTGGTTGTTGTTTGTGGAGAGTTATCAGGGGAGACAAATAGTTGTGACCTGTTTGTTTGGGAGAGTTATCAGGGAAGACAAATGGTTGGGCCTGGTTGTTTGGGAGACATATAGTTGGACCTGGTTGTTTGGGAGAGTTATCAGGGAAGACAAATGGTTGGGCCTGGTTGTTTGGGAGAAAATGGTTGGACCTGGTTGTTTGGGACAGTTATCAGGGGAGACAAATGGTTGGACCTTGTTGTTTGGGACAGTTATCAGGAGTGACAAATGGTCGGACCTGATTGTTTGTGGAGAGTTATCACCTGGTTGTTTGGGAGAGTTATCAGGGGAGACAAATGGTAGGACCTGGTTGTTTGGAGAGAGTTATCAGGGGAGACAAATGGTTGGACCTGGTTGTTTTTGGAGAGTTATCAGGGGAGACAAATGGTAGGACCTGGTTGTTTGTGGAGAGTTATCTGGGGAGAAATAATGGTTGGACCTGGTTGTTTGGGAGAGTTATCAGGGGAGACAAATGGTTGGACCTGGTTGTTTGTGGAGAGTTATCAGGCGAGACAAATGGTTAGACCTGGTTGTTTGTGGAGAGTTATCAGGGGAGAAAAATCACCGTTATTCCTCGAATGTGCTGTTGTATATCGTTTGGTATATTTAGGTGTAACACGTCCATTGATATTTGCATTGAGTTGTGTATGTTTTGAAATTTAAATACAATGTTGTCATTCATATCTAGGCCCACTTTGTTGTTTAAAAAAGAATAATTTACATTCTTTCTCTTTACAAATGGCCCATGTGTTGCCAAAAAATCCACAGAAAATGGGGGTCATGTATCTTCTAAGAAAGAACTTGTCTCATTAATGAATGCTCCCTTTAAAAACATGAACACTTAGATGCGAAAATAGTGTATTCATACACTCATTAATCAAAACAATTCAACACTTTTAGCATGACAATGCTTGAAAAATGTAACAAATAGATCAAGAATGTGATAAAACCAAAAAAGGCACTTCAAATTTACGAAATTGCTTTCTTTTTTTTTACAAAAAGAAAATAGAATTATATACTGGTAGCCATTATGCGACTAAACCAGGCCCTACCCCCAGGCCGACGATTCCTGTGCTGAAATGGGTGTGCTACACCTTAAATAGACTAACCTACCAAACAGCGGCAAAATTAGACTACAAAACCGTTTATCAAAACTCTATCCAAGTGTTCAGGTCATATAATAATGTATATTTGCCGGTTAAAAGTATAGGTTTATTTACGAGGTTTTAAAATACCCATGATTGAATATGCGTAAAATGAATCATGAGTTGGTAACTCTTAATTCGACGCTCCAGTTTTGGGGTTTGGCCTGGCTAGTTAAAGCCGTTTATATTGTGTCTATAAATTAATGAACAATACCTAGACGAAGAATTACAGCTTATGTTTGAGAAGCTTGATAGCCAGATAACTTTGATAGAAAATAATAAAGCCATCAAACAAATACGATCAAATACAAGTAGTGGGCCAGACCTATTGTTAAACATTTTTTTTATACAAGGAACTGATAACCTTACAACGTACTTTCATAAATTATTTAATTGTTGTTTACAATATGGATACTTCCCAGAAAAACGGAGTGAAGATTCATAATTTCCATCCCGAAAGGTTGCGATAATAACGACCCATCTAGCTTTAGAGGAACAGCTTTATTAAGCACATTAGTCAAATTGTTCACGCGCATTTTAAATAATAGGTTATATAATTGGAGTCGTATTTTGTTTATATAGAGGCGCAAGCCGGTTTTCGCAAAGGAATGAGCACAGTAGAATATACACATATATACACAGTAGATAGTAGATAGTAGACAATATATTTGTACTAAACGGTTTGATAAGTCATTGTCTAAATAATGGTAAAAACTAGTTTGTGCATTCGTCGGTTTCAAAAAAACATTTGACTTTGTTGTCCGAGACATTCTTTGGTATAAATTAATAAAATATGGAGTAAGAGAAAATATCTTAAATTACTCAAATCAATGTATAGCAATGTCAAATCTAGAATAAAGAACTTAAACACACTAAGTGATAGTTTTTCATGTAGTTTAGGAGTCAGACAAGGTGGAAGCTTATCACCTTCTTTATTTAGTCTTTATCTGAATGATATTGAAGTTATTTTTAAATATGCTTGCTTTTATACGCAGATGATATAATTTTGTTCTGAAACAGTGCAGAGGGTCTTCAGGATTCCTTAAATGTTTTTAGCAGATTTATGTGATAAATGGAAATTGACGGCGAATTTAGATAACACTAAAGTATTGATTTACAAAAGGGAAAGAAGGCTGACTCAAAACGTGCATTTATAACGAAAATGATAAAATGTTAGCGGGTCAAGCCTAAAAGGCTATTTTTAAGATGAACACATATTTGTATAAATTTGCCGATATGCCGTCTAAACATATTCTTGGTCGTTTTGATAAATTTATATTGCCCATTTTTAATTATTCATCAGAAGTTTGGGGATTTAATAAAGGGTTTGCAAATAGAAAAGACTTCTTTAAGCTTTTGTAAATGATTATTAGGAGTTGAGATATCGGTTCAAAATAGTTTTGTGTACGGAGATATGGTATATGTAGCCTAGAGACTTATCGGTTATATAATATTATAAAGTATTGGTTGAAAATTGTTACGAGCTTAGAATGAAATTGAATTGGGGTTTTAAGGCACATCAATACATGAAAGGTTATATGGCGCCTAACAGGAATGAACATGACAGGCTCATCCTCCATGTACATCAAGATAAAATATAGAGAATGGGCCTAGAACCTTCTCACCTGCAGAACTGCAGAGTTGCTGCAAATTCTATTGTAGACAATCTATTTACGCTGGAGCCACGTTTATTGTTTTTCTGCCACTGCTTTTAATGAGCATGAACAAAAAAATATAAAATGAACATGAATTTGGGGGTGAGGGAGGGTGTTGAGGGTGGTGGTGGTGGTGGGGGGGGGGGGGTTCTACCCCTCTGACCCCTCTAACCCCTCTGCCTACCCCTCCAACGTGATCTGCAGTGGCCATATTTTTTGCCCCGGAACAAACGGGGCCTCCGGAACCATACGAGCTTAGAAACAAAATGTATTAATCATGTGTATAGAAGCCTTAATCTCAGTGTAGAGACTAATCCCAGAAACACAAATTGGCTTTCTCAAATAAAGTTACTATTGTCTAAATTAGGTTTCTACGAGGTCTGGCTTGCTCAAGGGGTGAGCGATATACAGTTATTCCTTAATCAGATGAAACTAAGAATTACAAGATGTATGGCGGCAAGATTTTAACGTTGGTTTACAAAACTCAAGCAGAGCTTTATTTTATAGAAATATAATTCATTTTGGTTTTCATAAATACTTAGATGTAGTAGACATACGCAAACACAGAATGGCCCTGTCTCGCTGAAGAATTTCTTCGAATAGGCTTTCATGGCGAAACCCATCTGTGTACCATGTGATGAACAAAAATGCACATTTTGTAAAGTCTTAGAAGACGTGTACCATTTTGTCATCGAATGTCAAGCTTATCAGGAGTTGCATACTAAATATATCAAAAAGTATTTTTGGGAACATCCAAATTGTTTTACATTTTTGAAATTAATAAAAAAGTGAAAATTGTACTGGGATTAGAACTCTTTGTATACAAATCATTTAAAAAACGATACACGATGCTTATAGTGTAAGTTTTGAATATGTAATGTATTAAATAATAGTCAATATTTATTATATGATATAAGTTAAACATAAATGCCAGTCGTGGAGTGCGTGGTCTAATGGTAGAGCGCCGAACCCCAGATCGAGAGGGTGTGGGTTCGATCCTCGCCGCGGCCATCTTATGTATCCTTGAGCAAGATAATTAATCCAGATTGCTTAGTACTGGTTCTACCCAGGAAGCCATTGAGAGTGATTAATCTAAGTTGCAATAACTTGTTTCGCAATCGATGTAAAATAAATAATTTATGTGTGTGAAGTTGGCTCGGGGTTCGGGGTTCGACATTCAAACCCAGTTTGGTATTCAACATTCGAACCCAGTTCAGGGTTCGACATTCGAACACAGGTCGGTATTTAACATTCCAAGTCAGTTCGGGTTTCGACATTCAAACCCAGTTCGGTAGTCAACATTCAAACCCAGTTCGGGGTTCGACATTCGAACCCAGTTTGGTATTCAACATTCGAACCCAGTTCGGGGTTCGACATTCAAACCCAGTTCGGTATTCAACATTCGAACCCAGTTCGGGGTTCGACATTCGAACCAAGTACGGTATTCAACATTCGAACCCAGTTCGGGGTTCGACATTCGGATCCAGTTAGGTATTCAACATTCGAACCCAGTTCGGGGTTCAACATTCAGAATAAGTTCGGGTTTCGACATTCGAACCCAATTCGGTATTCAACATTCAAAGTCTGTTCGAGGTTTGACATTCGAACCCAGTTCGGTATTCAACAATCAGAGTAAGTTCGGAGTTCGACATTCGAACCCAGTTCGGTATTCAATATTCGAACCCAGTTCGGGGTTCGACATTTAAACCCAGTTCGGTATTCAACATTCGAACCCAGTTCGGGGTTCAACATTTAAAGTCAGTTCGAGGTTCGACATTCGAACCCAGTTCGATATTCAACATTCAGAATGTCGAACCCCGAACTGGGTTCGAATGTTGAATACCGAACTGGGTTCGAATGTCGAACCCCGAACTGACTTTGAATGTTGAACCCCGAACTGGGTTCGAATGCTGAATACCGAACTGGGTTTAAATGTCGAACCCCGAACTGACTTTGAATGTTGAATACCGAACTGGATTCGAATGTTGAACCCCGAACTGGGTTCGAATGTTGAATACCAAACTGGGTTCGAATGTTGAAATTAAAAATTATCTTTAACATGGAATATTTATCAGATACGAATCAGAAAGTGTTTTGAACAATATTAGGCAAATATATTTGTTTCCTTATCATTTTGAAATATTAAATGTTCATCATGTAAGTTATAAGCAAACATAATCCTGTTACGTTATAACTTTGATGCATTATTGTATTGACCATTTTACACTCGACCCAGTCAGCAGGTTTGAATGTTTAATACTGAACTGGTTTGGAATGTCGAACCCCGAACTGAATCTGCATGTTCAATACCAAACTGAGTTCGAATGTCGAACCCCGAACTGACTTTGAATGTTGAATACCGAAGTGCATTCGAATGTTGAACCCCGAACTGGGTTCGAATGTTGAATACCGAACTGGGTTCGAATGTCGAATCCTGAACTTATTCTGAATGTTGAATACCGAACTCGAATCGAATTTCGAACCCCAAACTGACTTTGAATATTGAATACCGAACTGAGTTCGAATGTCGAACCCCGAACTTACTCTGAATGTTGAATACCGAACTGGGTTCGAATGTCGAACCCCAAACTTACTCCGAATGTTGAATATCAAATTGGGTTCGAATGTCGAACCCCGAACTGACTTTGAACTAGATTCTAATGTCGAACCCCGAAATAGGTTCGAATGTTGAATACCAAAATGGGTTCGAATGTCGAACCCCGGACTGGGTTCGAATGTTGAATACTGAACTGGGTTCGAATGTCGAACCCCGAACTGGGCTCGAATGTTGAATACCAAACTGGGTTCGAATGTCGAACCCCGAACTGACTTTGAATGTTGAATACCGAACTGGGTTCTAATGTCGAACCCCGAACTTGGTTCGAATGTCGAACCCGAACTGGGTTCGAATGCTGAAGACCGAACTAGGATGGAATGTCGAACCCCGAACTGGATTCGAATGTTGAATACCGAACTAGGTTCGAATGTCGAACCCCGAACTGGGTTCTAATGTTGAATAACGACTGGGTTCGAATGTCGAACCCTGTACTTACTCTGAATGTTGAATACCGAACTGGGTTCGAATTTTGAACCCCGAACTGACTTTGAATGTTGAATATCGAACTGGATTCGAATGTTGAACCCCGAACTCGGTTCGAATGTTGAATACCGAACTCGGTTCGAATGTCGAACCCCGAACTGGGTTGAATGTTGAATAACGAACTTTGTATATGTCGAACCCCGAACTGGGTTCGAATGTCAACCCTGACTTTGACAGTTGAATATCGAACTGGATTCAAATGTTGAACCCCGAATTTGGTTCGAATGTTGAGTACCGAACTCGGTTGAATGTTGAATACCGTACTGGGTTCGAATGTCGAACCCCGAACTGGGTTCGAATGTTGAATACCGAACTGGGTTTGAATGTCGAACCCCCAAACCCCGAGCCAATTTCACTCACATCACAAATTTACCTTTCAGTAATATATAATGCGATGTGTTAATATAACTATGTACCTGAATAGACTGTTATTTATAGAAATCCTGATACATACTATTGTATGCCATCTTAACCATGACACAATTGTATCATAAATGTAACTATTGATGCTATGCTCATGACTCTTGTTAGGGTTATTGCATAACAAAGAATCTTCTTCTTCTTATATGGATGGTTGCATTTAATTTGGTTTTTCTACACAACGAACGCTATGTTTGCTTCACGACGAACGCTATATTTAAATTACACTTCATAAGTGTAAAAAGGTGATTGACTGTTGCTGTTATCTGTGGTGTGCTCAGCTCTGTAGGATGTTGACTTGTTTTTTAATAGCCGCAGTAACACATCTATGCTAACTCAGTATGCTGAAGACAGGTATAAGAAGTAAGACATTTTATAAATAAAACAACCTTGAATTTACAACAACAATCTTTGTGTCTCTATAAATAACTCTTATCACGGTGCATAATTGTAGATAGCAGTGAATCGTTTCGTTTCATTTCATTAAATACGCGATTTTCGTTAAATTTTGTTTTTGTGTTTGCTATTCGAATGGCACAAAGTTTGCTTCCTTCGCACATTAAAAACCGCGTTATCTCCGTTAAGGTTTAATTACACTAAATCAGCCGGATGTGCTCGACTGGTACAGTTCGAAAGTAGTTCTGTATTAAAGAGTGCTAATCTTTTTTTTCTTTAAAAACTTGTTTTAGTGCAATTCCCTGTTATGTTTTGGCTGTAACTGTATTCTGGACATGGTGTAGATATTTGAAAAGGGAGCTCATCATGATTTTGACAGTTGTTTATATATTCCCTATCAACTTCCAGTACAGTAAATAGAAAACAAAATTCGTATTTTTGAAATGTAGACGCCACACTTTAAACTTAGTAAACTCGATTCAGCGTGTTCATTATAAGTAATATTTCTAAAAAGTATTTTACAAGTATTAACATAATTTTTGCTTTTATGTAAACTTAAAAGAAAGTATTTCTTAACAACACCTTAGTTGAGTTTTCAGATACCCTTTCGAGTTTATCATCCGCGAGTTCTTGAAGACAGTGGATTCACGAATATAAGCGAAGATAAAAACCCTCGCAAATAATACCGGATCTAAAGTATACACTTAACTGGGCATGCACAGACGGATACAATCATCCAAATGCATTGACCCCAGGGTCCATCCACACCCTTTGGGACATAGCCCTGGGTCATAACTTGGGAACCATTAGATCCCCTAATAATTTGCGATGGCGCGCCATCGACTGCGTGATCTCATTCTGTTATGCAATTATAAGACACTTTTTCATCTTTGCAAGAGATTATTTTAGAGCATGGAAGCTTTGATTTTACTTAAATTCCAACAAATGTCTACAGCCAGTAGAGTGATACTGGCCCTCTTGTGCCTCTTGTTTAAATATGTGGTATGGACTATTATATAACTTGCTGTGTCATGTCGGTCGTTATATTATTGAATTCCCTATTAGCAGTTAATATACAAGCCATATTAGCAGTTCTTTATAAAAAATAACAATTAGCAGTTCTTTATTTAACTAGAAATGAGTGATGCCCCATCTCCCCCCCCCCCCACCCCCACCCCCTCCCACCCCCGTTTGAAAAAAAAGCATACAATGTGTGACACAAAAAAATGCCGTAACTCAGATACGTAAAGTCTATTTTGAGTATTTGAGTATTATCAATTAACAACACCCCCCCTCCCCCCCCCAGCCCCCCCCCCCCCCCCACCACACCCACCCATTGAAAACAATCAGAGGAAATCATACAATTTGACACAAAAAAGGCCGTAACTCAGATAATACAGTCTAGTTTGAGTATTATCAATTAACAAAATTAACTCTTAAACATCATATGAACATGTATTGATAGTCCCGGAGAGAAACATGTATTTAAAACCGCTACTAAGTTGTATGTGAAAATAAGTATAATTTACATGACTAAGATACTACTTTTACCACTGGGTGACTGCACGGGGAAATGAGGTAAATTTGAATTCTCACGGGGAAATGAGGTAAATTTGAATTCTATATAGCTGCACAACTATTGCCAGAAAATTGATAAATACATTTATCTTTGGATTAATTTACCTTTTCAACGTTTTCTACGTCATCAAATAAAATCTTATTCTCGCTTTTCACAGATTCGCAATGTGTGAATTGTAAATATCTATTGTTGTGTATTGATTTCGATTTAAATAAACATAAACATGTTCATGAAACAAAACATGGCCGGAGAACTTTAAAGAGGTAATAACGTATCAATGAAGTTGTTGTAAACAATGTTGTTGTTGTTTTCTTATTATCTCATGTTTCATGTTTTCACTATACTGTACACATATTGCGCAGCAGGCTATAAACATTGTACTGAATGAGTAATGCTGAATGGAATTATTTGTATTATTCACTCGTTATTGACTTCAATAATAAGGATGATGGCGTCGTTGTCGTACCGGGTACTACAGAAAGGCACCCGGGGTACATTTATGTATACAGAAACGTACCCGAAAAACATCGAAATCCAGAAATATACACAAATGTTCCTGAGACAAAATCGCGAGTACAATGTCGTAAAACGCGGCCGTAACGCGTTCTGTTACTTCACGGAAACGAAACTTTCATTGTTTACAAAGTTTAATCAATTCACTTTTACATATTTGATGCATTTACGTATTTAATGGCGCTCAATTTATATTTTGAAAAACAATATTTTTGATATCCCTTTTTTGATGATTCTTCTCTAAACAGATTATCAGAATTCCCAATCCAAGTTTGGCGCCCAAATTTGTGTGTGTGTGTGTGTGGTGTGTGTGTGTGTGTGCGTGCGTGCGTGCGTGCTGCGTGCGTGCGTGCGTGCGTGCGTGTGTGTGTTAATACTAACTATGGCAGTCTTATTATGTTTTTAAGAACAATAGCGCAATAGTGAATGATAATCAATATTGTTTTATCAAGTTCTAAATTGTTTCAATTCCGCCAATGAGATCGCGTTTGTCCGGGTACGTTTCTGTATATTTGAGGGCCGTTCTGGAATTCAAAGATTTTCGGGTACGTTTGTGTATACATAAATGTACCCCGGGTACCTTTCTGTAGCATCCGATACGACAATGACCCCATGAGGAATAATAACCTATTCACATTTATTTATACATTTATATTATTCCCAGATATTTTTTTTTTTTTTTTTTTTTGTCTTCTTGTTGATTGTCGATACGTGCAGCATAACAAGAGTTCACTTCGGCATAACAAGGAAAACAAAAACAAGGGGCACTGTCAGTGCTCTGGTTAATTGACACTTAAAGGGACACTCTGCACGTTTAAAGACTTTTAAAGAACTATTCATCAAACATTAAATTACGCCTGAATGTGTCATGCACCCCCCCCCCCCCCCCCCACACACACACACACACACACACACACACACCCGAAAAAATCGGTGGAGCATATAGTCGGCGCCTTCCCGTCCGTGCGTCCGTGTGTGCGTCCGTGCAAGAATTCCGGGCCATTTCTCTATAACCTCTTGTTAGAATTTCGCGAAACTTGCTATGAAGTACCAATATCAATTGGAGATGCGCATATTGTTGTGACGTTTCGGTTAGATAATTTTCAACTGAGTTATGGCCCTTTGTTTTTTTAATGCATATATACATAGTAGTCAAATAGAAAATTCTTGTCCGGGCTATATTTTTGTATAACCCATTGTTAGAATTTCACGAAATTTGCTAGAAAGCATTAATATGAAGTGGAGATGTGCATATTGTCGTGACGTTCCGGTTCGATCATTTCCCACTGAGTTATGGCACTTTGTGTATTAATGCATATATTAATAGTAGTAAAATAGAAAAATCTTGTCCGGGCTATTTCTCTAAAAAACCTTGTTAGAATTTCACGAAACTTGCTAGAAAGTATCAATATCAAATGGAGATTCGCATATTGTCATGACGTTCCGGTTTGATAATTTTCCACTGAGTTATGACCCTTTGTATTTTAATGCATATATGCATAGTAGTCAAATAGAAATTCTTGTCCGGGCTATTTCTCTATAACCCCTTGTTAGAATTTCACAAAATATGCTAGGAAATATCAATATCAAGTGGAGATATGCATATTGTCAAGACGTTTCGGTTCGATAATTTTGCACTGAGTTATGGCCATTCGTATTTCCTCTCGTATTCTATTAGTCAAATAGAAAATGCTTGTCTTCGAAAGTACTTATGGGACTACAATGAAACTTCACACAATGATAAAGGGCAATAAGAGGAAATACAGAGCACAAGAAGCGTAACTCTGTCTAAATTCAAACTGGAGTTATTGCCCTTTGTTATTTTTTGTTATTTTATGCTTATAATTCTTGTCTGGAGCAAATAAATGAGACTGCAATGAAACTTCACACTATGATAGAGTGCAATGAGAGTAAGTGCAGAATATAGGAACCATAACTCTATCTTAATCTAAATTAGAGTTAATGCCCTTGGTAATTTTATACTTATAATTCTTGTCTGGAGCATAACTCATAACTCAAAATCTACTAATGGGACTGTCCCATATTTCGCGTCATTCGTTTACACTATGAGTATTTTGAAATAAACACAATGTCAAAACCGCATCTCTACCTACCCTCTGTGCTCATACTCTCATACTCTCCAAAGAAATAGTCCTGACAAACACAGAAATATAACAAGATATGTTTGTAAAATATATAATATTATCCCCCCCCCCCCCCCCCCCCCACCCCCCACCACCCACACCCCCACTTCAAAGACCATGACATTAACATTCCTGCCAAGTTTCGAGTACCAGCTGTTATTGATTTATCGAAGACAAGCAATGTTAAGTGATGCCTCCCCCCCCCCCCCCCCCCACCCACCCACCCACACACACACACCCCTCCCACCCCTTCAAAGACCATGACCTTTACATTCCTGCCAAGTTTCGAGTGCCAGCTGTTCTTGATTTATCGCGAAGACAAGCAATGTTAAGTGATGTTTTACACGTTTTCTTACCATGGCAACCACATTTCTTATGTGACAGGGTCTTCCCCCAGGCCGCTGTGCCTGATTTCCAAATACCCATGGTGACTACAAAGCTGCCGTTGTGCTTTGATCTTATCAGACAGCCTCTGATTTTGAACAGATAAACTATGTTGTCTGGTAATTAAAAGAAGAAGAAGATTTTATTCATAAACCAATAGGCCATAGCCCCGTGAGATACTACAAATGTATATATAAATATAACATATGACAAAGCAATAAACATATTTACAGTTCTAAGTATTTACATGAACATTTTTCTGCTATAAACGTAATATTATATTATTTGTATTCCTAATTAATAGAAATAACGGAGAAGGTGATACTATTGTGATGTTACAAAGTATTGCAAAACATTTCGAACATAATTAATATAACAATCCCAAAGTGGTAGTGCCCCACAAATGCAACAGGATTGGTGATTTGGTCTGTCCATACCTAACGCGCTCACTGCATCTGTACGGCACCGCCACCTTGGTAACTAATGACTGTAAATGGTATTTATGTTAGCTATATTTGCAAACTAATGACACCATTCAAAATACGTTTAATATAAAAACAACTGTAGTTATAACACTTTAAAGTTGGAAATCTAATTACCTACAAATTTATATTTATATACGACTTAAATAACATGCATATATGATAACCAAATATAAAACAAAGTTACATTAATTGAATGTCAAATATGGATTAAGAATATTTTCAATATATGGTCAAATAATCTGTTTCTTTAATTCAAAACATTTGAAGATATACATACTTAAATTTCTGATGACATTTTCATTTTTGCTACTAAATAACTGTTTTAACTGAAACGTACTTGGTGTTGTCCAGAAATACCGTGTTATGTGTATTTGACGTATGTCTCTAAATGAAGAACATTCTAAAATAAAATGGTACTCATCTTTAAGATTATTACACGTAATACATTTTCTTTCGTCAAGGGGAATACTATGTGGTCTGTGCCATCTACCTGATTCAATTTTTAGACTATGCGATGAAAGAATTAACCTAGTCATTACAATTCTAAATTTTGGAATATTTACACATTGAAGAAAGAACTGGTAGTTAAAAGATACTATTTCTCTGAAAAATAACGCTCTGGATGAATTTTCTACACGTTCATGCCAAAGCTGAAAGTCATTATCATAAAGGCGTTGCTTAAAAGTATAAAGGAAAGTTTCAAAATGTCCTACACCCTGAGCGAGCCATACATAATGAAAACCCATGGAGGACAATAGCTTATGGACCAGAGTGACCCATGACACTTTAATTGGGTATTGTTCACTATCACACATTAACATTATATATATATACATTTACAATACTTAGTATCATTATTTTGTATAATTTTAAACCAATATTTGATTATTCTATAATATCTAATGCTTGTCAAACTAAATCTACCCAGGACACCGTACACAAAATCATTTTGGGTAGAACGTTTAATTCATAAAATACGTTTACAATATAATGTATGAATACGTTCAATATTCTGAGAATTATGAAAGCCCCAAACTTCACAAGAATAAGTTAATATAGGTAAAATAAGTTTGTCAAAAAGCTCTAATCTATGTTTGATCGAGATATCTGAAAATTTCATCAGAAAGTTTGTTTAGTTTGAAAATAGCCTTCTGTGCTTTACCAGCTAAAGTCATTTACGTTTCTCTAAAAGATCCACCTTGTGAAAAAACTATGCCAAGGTATAAAAAACGTTTTGACTATTTCTAGATTGACACCATTAAAAACAAAATTTAAGTTTCTACGTAACATTCCCGCTTTAAAAATAATTACTTTGGTTTTATTAACATTAACTTTTAGTTTTCATCTCTGACAATAATTATATACTATATCAAGCCCCTTTTGAAGACCTTCAGGTGTTTCAGAAAAAATAACTACATGTATATCATTAGTGTAAAGCAAAATCAAATCCATTTAACATAAAATGTTCTTCTATATCATTAAAAAACATAGCAAAAATAAACAGGGACAAACATTTTCCTTGACGCACACCAAGCATACATGAAAATTCGTTAACATGTTATTATATTTGACTGGTGACTAAGCTTTCGTAAATGCTCCTGATAACAGTTACCATTTTACCTCTTTTAACCTAGTTTTATTAGTTTGGACCATATACTATTTCTTTCTGCATAATCAAAAGCCGTTTGCTAAAATCTATAAAACTGCAGTACATTTTCTTTCCTACATTATTCATGTGTGTAATGAAACCATGTAAAACAAAAATATTATCAGTTGTGCTCATGCCACTTCTAAATCCTGCTTGTGCCTCAATATATACGTTGTAACATTCTGCCCAATTATTTAATCTATTATTTAAAACGCGAGTAAATAACTTGCCTAAAATACTCAATAAGGTAATCCCCCTATAGTTATCAGTACTATTAATAGAACCCTTTTTATCTGGGCTGATAATTATAAAGCCCTGTTTTTATGTAGTGGAATTATAAAACCTTCCGACCAAGACTCGGGGAAAATACCTGTTTTTGAAATATTATTGAATAAAGCTGACACATACGGTAATAAAATGTCCATGCCATTAATAAAATACTCGTTTAACAAATAGTCAGGTCCAGGGCTCTCGCCAGTTTTGAGTTGCTTAACCGCCTTTTCTATTTCATCATTTCTGATATCCTCATCTAATTCATTGAATATAGTTTGAAATTCACCATTAACAAATCGTTCATTAAAATAAAGTACATCATCATCCGGGTTGAAGAAGTGATCATCCGTATTGTTAACAGATTTAAAATATTGTTCAAATGAAGACAGTGTTATATTTGGGCTCTTTACATGAGAAGCTTCCTTTAACATGTTCCAGTATAATTTTGCATTTTTATTTATGTTTGAGTCTAACTTTTTAGTTTGTTCATTGATATGTTTTCTACGACATTTTTGCATCAGCGATTTGTATTCAGATCGGGATTTAACTAATATAGCTCTATTTTCATCAGTTTTAGCATTTCTAAATTTATTTAAACAATAATGAAATCTATTTCGTTTTTCAAGACAAGATTCATCAAACCATTCATTTTTAACCGACAGTATATTCCCTTTAACTTTTCCATTTGGTATTTACTTTTAAACAACGGATCAGTAATATTGTTCATAATGTCTGAAAATACGTGTAGATTATTTTCAATATCATCCATGTTGGAACATAAATCAGTATTTTGAGTTAAAATATTTAGTTCTGCTTTAAAAACATCACTATTTAGAGCATTTACATAATCTTGTTTTCGGTCGTTATTCCAAACATACTTTTTATCCAAAATTACATAATCATCATTTTCATTCGTGGATTGGTTTTCGGAGTTGATTTTATTTTCAAAAACACACCCAATTGAACAATGGTCGGACAAAGGGTTAGGATCGTGTATATCAAAATCCGTAAAATATGGATACAAAGACTCAGAATCAACTATATAATCAACAAGACTACATCCTCTATGACCTACAAATGTGTACTTTCCTATTTCTGCATCGTTACCTATCCGTCCATTTAAAATTCTTAGACCAGTTTGCTTACACAAATCTAAAAACTCTATTCCATTTTTATTAACATGACCAATATCTTGGGAAAATCTTGGATGAAACCTATCTATTTCATAGTCATCTGGTAAAAATTCGAACGAGTCATTTGTGTCAAAGGTAACATAATCTGGTCTATCAGAAGTCCGACTATTAAAATCACCTGCTAACAGTATGTTGCAACGGCTATTGGTTTCATTGTGAATAAAAGCTTCAGATTCGATTAATCTATCAATAATATTAAGGTCAACTGTATTGAACCTACTGCTACTCTCAGGCATTACATAACAAAGACCTACAAACAGATCACCTACAAACAGATCGTCCTTCAAAGAAAAAAGTCTACTGTTAAGTCTCAGCCATAGAATATCATCTTCGCTTTGAAAAAATGTATCTTCATTAACATAATCATTACACACATAGATAAGGATTCCCCCAGAATCACGTTTGCAATTATTTAATTTATCTCTATGTAATATACCCCCCGTCCACTTGTATCCCGAAGGGTTCCCGAATGTGGAATTCGGAAAATCGGGATGTTTCGGCAAGTCTTCGCGATGTTCTGTAACCGTTCTGTAACCGTTCTGTGTCATTCCTCAACACTTCTGGAAACATTCTTCATGATTCTTGGCACTTCGGGATCGAAAAACATTCGGCATCCAAATTTTAAAAGTTTTAAAATTTGGACGCCGAATGTTTTATTCGGGACGGCTTCGGGATCATCGGCAAACCATCCGCAACCCTTCTGGACGTTCGGGAACCCGTCGTCATTAACTCGGCATCTTCGGAAAGCCTTCTGCGAGGCTTCGTTATCGTTTAACCACCCCGAGTAGCCCTGCAGAAGCAGTTTGTCGTCAGTTTCCTGATAGTTTTCGAAGTGACAACATCGACTTTTTTTTGTTGTAAATTTAACACGCACATATATATAGTATATATATAGTATATATAGTATATATATATATATATATATATATATAGCGGACTACCTCTGGACCTTGAAGCATGCTGTTGGCCAAACACTGCCACCGAGATGAAAGAATGCCAAACGCATTCTCTACTATTCTTCTAGCCCTGGAGAGTCTATAGTTGAAGATCTTCTGGCTGTGGCTCAAGTTGTGGCGCCTGTATGGCTTCATAAGGTTGGTCTTCATAGGAAAGGCGTCATCCCCTACAATAAAGTAGGGCATGTCTCTGTCGTCGTTGGTGATTGGCGAAGGTGGTGGGAAACCAATAGAATTGTCATCCATACACTCCTTCAATTCAGAATCATTGAATATCTGACAGTCTGACATGAAGCCCATGCCCCCCAAGTCACACCAGAGGAACTTATAGTTGGCATCAACTAACGCCATAAGGACTATGCTGAAGAAGCCTTTGTAATTGTGATACAAACTTCCCGAACCAGGTGGCTTCCTTATTTCGATGTGTTTGCCGTCGAGTGCACCAAGGGTATGGGGCATGTTCCACCTTCTCTCAAATTGATCGGCCACTTCACTCCAAGCCTCGGGAGTATTGGGAATAGCCAGAACTTCATCCTTATACTCCTGAACCAGTGCAGTACACACTTCTGGAACAAAATGACATACACTTTCAGAAGCAACACGAAAGTCGAACGCCAAAGATGCGTACGTGTCCCCAGATGCCATGTACCGTAGCGTCACCGCAAGCTTTAGGCCAGCAGGAAGGGCGTTACGGAACCTGCTGTCCTTTTTCAGGATGCGAGGAGTCAGTCGCGTGAGAATGTCATCAAACATTGTTGGTGTTATCCTCAAATATCTTTTGAACGAGGTAACATCTTCATTCCGGAGTTCCTGCATTAGAGTATTGTACTGTCCATAATGAAGCCTCCTGTCGTCTGTGAGCCAGGGGCGGACCCACCATCGATGCCGTCTTCTTCTTTTCTGTCTTAAGTACAATGCCAAGGCAAGCATGGCATCCGTTTCAGCTTGTATTTGATACTGAAGAGCAAGGTGAAGGCCTCTAGCATCCATGGTGTCCAACTAGCAACTGATAACAAAATAGTAGTTCGGCATCGTTTATATACCTTGACTTCCAATCGGCAACATTTCAGCATTCTATCGGCAGTAGTTCGGCACCTATTCAGCATGTTCTGCAATGTTACCGCAACCTTTCCGCACGATCGGGAAACAATCGGGAGTCAATTCCGGAACATTCGGCATTCTTCGGGGCTGCGTTCGGCTACTTCGGATAGGTTTCGGCGTTTGTACGGCAATCTTTCGTATGCCACTCCACGAATACATGCCGAACATGCCGAACGAGCCCGACGGCAAAGCTCCGCCCATAATTTTTATAAATGATCCCGAAAGGTTCCCGAAACAAGTAAAATTTTATCGGCAACCCTTCCGCAAAGCATCGGGGCTGTAGTGGACGGGGGACATAATAAAAGCAAAATGTTCAAAAGTTCTAACGTTATAATCATGTAATTCATTTGACCATTGTAGGAACCTCAAACGTGAAACATGTCACAAATGTAAAAACGGTTACAAATGTAAAAACAAAAGTCACATATGTAAAAACATACGACAAATGTAACACGTTTGGTAACATGTAAAAAAAAAAAAGTGACAAAAGTGAAAAAAAAAGTTGACAAATGTAAAAAAAAAGAGTAACATATGTAAAAAAAAAAGAACACAAATGTAAAAATACATTTTTAAACGTTCATTTTTTTTTAGCTCTGTTGATCAAAGGTCATGACCATGACGTGGTGCGGCCTCCGTCCGTCCGTCTTTCCGCCCGTCTGCCCGTAAACTTTCGTGGCGACTTCTCCTCAGACACCGCTTGGCTAATTTTGACCAAACATCACATGGATGATAATTAAATGACTTGCTTTTTAGATTTGCTAGCGTTAGGTCTAAGATGGCCGCCATTACCATATATTGTCAACAATAGACTTGACTATGCACAAAATATTCTTGAGTTTACAGCCAGAGCGTATGCAACTCGGACAGAAGACCCAGACATATGGTTTCAACTTTTGTCAGGACAGTTCGCATATACAAGTGGAAACATTCCATTCACCTCTATAGGTCTTGACCAAACTCAAGAACACCAGAACAAACAACTGAAAGGTGATGGTGGCATATCCGGAATTACAAACAAGCCAACAACATTCCTGAAATTCTGCCTTGCGGCTCCTGAATTGGCAAAGATATCAAAGCAGACTGATGACATGATAGGACGCAAGACAGGGTCTGCTTCTGCTTCTCTCAGAAGCACCATCAGCTGAACACTACTGTTGAAGAGAGACACGAGACCAACATAGCTAACATGAAAACAGAACTTTGCCCCACCAACCCACTTAATGACAAAGGAGAAGACCTCTACAACATTATGACCAAAAAGGTTTTGAAACCAGAAGCGAGGGATAGCATTTTAAATGCTGAAAGTAGGGGAGAAATTGCAAAAGCAAAGTTTGTCGAAGAGAGAATAAACGGTACTACAAATCTGTGGGACAAAATGTCGAAAGTTAAGTATCACACATGGAGTGACCTAAATCAAATGCCAAAGTCCAAGGACGAGACGCGAGATCAGAACATGAGGAGTACAACATCACTCCTATCCCGAATGCTTGTTGTTGCAAAATCTGATAGAAATCGAGATCTGAGGAACACAGTGTCCAATTACGAATTTTTAAATGTGAACCAAACCAGTATGAATGATGATGGGACTCTCCTGAAATGCCAAAACAAAAGTGAACTCATGCATGCCCTAGAAAATTCACAACTGATGAAAATACACCAGATATGGAAGAAATTGATTTCGAAAATAGACAATTAATTATTGATGGCATGGCCGTTGTTCAGGCAGTTGTGAAGTCAAACACCAAGATTGTATCTTGTCCTGAACTATCAAAGGTAGTAGTTCATGTCATAGACTGTCTAGCAAGCAAATATTATTGCAGCATGGTAATATTTGATAACTTTGAAAAGGAAATAACTATCAAGGACATGATACGATATCAGGCATCAAACAATGATATAAGTGTCATCATTATCGAAGACTGTTCCCCTTTGTTTGGAAAGTATGACTTATTGGGCCTCAACAAAACGAAACACAGACTGGCAATTTATCTAGCTGACAAATAAATCGCAACTTCCAAGCATATAATCGTGACAGTTACACGCCAAAGTGTTCAGTCAAATAGCGAAGAGGTTCAGCCAGTAACTGGAGCAAGTTCCCAGGAAGAAGCCGACACTCTCATGGTGTTGCATGCCATCGAAATAGTCAACAGTGGATATTCAGTTGACTTCTACTCTCAAGATACTGACTGGTTTGTTCTTCTTTTAAGAAGATTTGATTTATTAGGACATGCCCCTAGGATTGTGACTGGCATAAATGATCTAAGACGTGTAGTTCCTTTAACACCAATGTACAGCAGACTAGGTTAAAAGAAGTCAAAAGCACTTCCAGGCATGCATGCCTTAACAGGGTCAGACACTACTGGACTTATTAATGGCGTGGGCAAGAAAACGGCATTGAAATGCCTCATGGAGAGCCCTGATGACATCTTGACCAGTCTTGCCATGTATGGTGATGGTCCAACTCCTTCTGAAAGGACGGTCAAGGGATGTATGCAGTATTTGTGCATGCTTATGAGCACTAAAGCTATAAATACTACTGATCCCGGAGAAATTCGCTGGAGGAAGTTTGTGACACTATCCTCAAAACAAGGAGTTGACAAAATGCCTCCTACCTATGGAGCCTGGTATCAACATATTCTCAGAGCTCACCTGCAGACTAACATATGGATACAAGATACAATCATTGATCCTATAATGCCTGATCCACTGAAACTTGGATGGCAGACAGATGATGTTCTGAAGCTGAAACCAGTATTGACTGCTATGCAGGTGTCCACAGATGCAATGGTCGAGCTTGTGAAATGCAACTGTGATGTGAACTGTAAACAGAACAAGTTAACATGCACTGAGTTGTGCAAATGTGAAGGGAATGAAGACTGTTGTAATGTCAACCAGGGCGCAGAAGATATTTAAGCTAGTTAGATATGCAATGTATAAATATATGTTCAGTACCGAAACAGATAGACGTTCTATAAAGTTTGATATTAAGACTAGTAGCTGAAGAAATGACTAGAAGTTAGATAATGAAATTAGTTGAAGAAGTGACTATTGTTGCATAAACAGTGTAAATAATTATATTTCATGTCTCAATTGTATCAACGATCTATTAAATACAGTCTTTGATTGTATGTGGTATTCTTGAACATTCTTGGATGAATGAAATCTAAATTTGCATTTGTGTATTAGGAAAGACAACGCCATTATTTTTATTTTTATATAATGGTCGGGCGTGTAACCATATTGCAGTCATTCAGGTATAATATGACAACTATTATGTCAATTAACATTTATAATGTTACTATTGATATGTTCTTGCTTATTTTGAAAATTCAGAATGATACAATATCATTTCTAAAGCAGTTGATTATTTACATTCAATACATTTTATTATAATATATTCAAAATTATACAAACGATTGTTTTTGTTTCGAAAAATAGAACTTATTGACATATTTGATGAGATAACATAACATATGCATTTGTTTCGTAAATTTACTTATAGTTATGTATGATCATGTTCTGTTCAATAAAAGTGAAAAATAATGCCCGTAAACATGTTCCAAAGATCATTTAAAAGCCGTATATGTGGAAAATTATGTAAAATTGGCGGCCATTTTGAATTTCAAAATGGCCGCCATACCAATGCACATAAAAAATGGAAGCAATACTTTTTGTCATAAGGATTATAATACCTTTCATAAAAATATATTTCCCAAGAGTATAGCAAACCTTTTAGCAGGTTGACCATTCAGCATATACTATGGTAGAATATTGCGGGTGTGAAGGTGTATACAATAGTATACTGGTCGAAACGAATGGAATGTCGGTCTGAGACGGAGGAAACTAAGCACCAATTCGAATTCGGCGGCAAATAATGATCAAAACAAGAGGTCAATAACATTGAAACTCAACTGATAGATTTTGATAGCCAGATCAGCCATGGGAACCTTTGAAGTGTTATGGAAATAGGACCACTTTCAGAGAAGTAGTCGCCCCAATGTTTCACCCTATATAATAAGATGGCCGTGCCAGTCATTTGGTTAAGGTTCCAATTCAATATCACTTACGGTTTTTGAAAGCGTAATCGCCACAAAATCGCATTTTTAAAATATAGTTTTAGCCTTGGCGGCTATCTTGTAATTCTGGCCCACCTGAAATTTCGCTAGGATCAACTAGACATCAAGAGCAACATTCTTGTGAAGTTTCATGAAAATCTGTCAAGCACTGTCAGAGGAATAGTCACTACAATCAAACGTTTACGGACGGACGGAGGGAGGGACGACGGACGCCGCACCACGTCATGAACTTTGATCAACAGAGCTAACAAATGAACGTTTAAAAATGTATTTTTACATTTGTGTTCTTTTTTTTTTTACATATGTTACTTTCATTTTTTTCACATTTGTAAACTTTTTTTTTCACTTTTGTCACAAAATATGTCACCAAACGTGACACATTTGTCGTATGTATTTACATATGTGACTCTTTTTATTAAATTTGTAACCATTTTTAAATTTTTGACATTTTTTACGTTTGAGTTCCTACGTTCTGCCCACGCATTTACTATGTCTCAAAAGAAATAATAATAATAATAATAATAATAATAATAATAAAGACTTTAGCATGTTTATTGAACGAGAGAACTCATCTGAAACTAGTCAATCTTCCTTGAGGCCTCAACAATGTATAGTATACAAGTATTTACATAGATATGTGATAATTTAAAATGAATTGTAGTATATTCATGCATACAGTAAAATAAATATGTCCAAACTGAGTTGCAAGACTTAGTCATTATTATATGGTTTGGTTAATCCACTGTAAATACAATGTTTTAAAATGATTAACAGATTGGGCATTTTTTATATGGTGAGGAAGTGAGTTCCACACTTTAGAGCCTGAATAGGCAAACGATTTTCTGAAAAACTCACTATTCGGTCTGGGGTAATATAGTTGTAGATTTGAGGATGATCTTAAATTTCGCATATGAACATTTGAAGAAAGAGTAAACGTATTTTTAAGAAATAGCTATTCTACCTTCTGAAAATACATTTGGGGTCACTGGGGTCAAGGTCACTGTTAATAAAAATAGAAAAAACGGTTTCCGCTCAGTTACTTCAGATAGGAATGAGATATTGAAATACAACTGCTGCTACTTCACGGTCATAAAACAGGTAGCGTTCGGTTCCGATCCAAATTGTTTATTTATAGCATAGGTATTGTTTATGTTAACACAATAGTTAAAAAGTTCACAAACCAAAGCCCAAAGCGTACGTTTTTATTAATCACTGGTTTCATATAACACCTGGGCGATTTAATGCAAGTTTGGCGGTAATATTATACCCTAATAATTGACACAAAGTCTTCATCGTCTTCGTTGACGTTGAAAATAAGCTTTAACTACTTTCTAGAACAGGCGACACATGCACCAAAAGGCATCCATCTAGTCTAAGTAGTTGTCAGAATGACTCTGTGTTTTTCATGTTGATCAAGACTATGTAGGCGTGACATGAAATTCGATGGAATTTTATAAAAAATTATGTTTTGGAACAAATCTTTTTATATGGTAAAACTCTACTTCTGTTTTTCATTTTCCCCCCAATTAGTCAAAAATATTTCAGAAAGAAACTGTGAGTTAAGAATAATAGGTTCCTGGTAGAAATTATGGTGACATATACATTCAAGTGATACTTTACATATACATTCAATTGATACTTTCTTTTGAAAAAAACATTGTCTATTTTAGAATCAATTTAACTTTTCAAGGAGGAGCCCACGCATTCACTATGTCTCAATAGAAATGGCTATTCTACAGTCTGAAAATACACTGATGGTAGTTGTCTCTCTTGCACTTTTTAATAGGCATATTATGGTATGGGGTCATCTGTCTATAAACAATTACTCATTCCAGACAATAATTTTGAAACTATAACACCCAAACTGGTACATTGCGCTTGGAAAAAGCAAGAACTTCATTGTTTTTGAGGTCAGATCGAAGGGCAAGGTCACTATGTATTTATGGAAATATACACTGTGCACCATGATTTCAAAAGCACAACATCCACCATCATGAAAATTATTTTACATTTCCCTAGGTAAGAGTAAACAATAGCGTTCCACTTTTCACCAGGGCTATGAACTTAAGAAGTTTCAGGAGTGTTATGGTTTTAGTTATCGCTTGGAATTCAGTTTTCCATACAAGGTCATAGTGACCTTGACCTTTGACTGCCTAGACCCCAAAACAAGTGTTCGGAGGAACTCTGTTGATTTTGAGCTCACTATGTCAAAGGTCAAGGTCACAATAACCTCATAGGGGTATACATATTCCAATTGATAACTCCAGGAGTATAAAACCTACACTCATGAAACTTTATAGGCAAATTGCCTTTGGTAAGGGAAGGAACTCTATTGCTTTTGGGGTTAGAAAGTCAAAAGGTCAAGGTCACCATGACCAAATATGCACATAAGCATTCCACATGACAACTCCAAAAGTATACCATCTGGCCTTACCCGTAGTAAACGTCACATGTGTGCATTGTCCGTAGTGAGAGGAGGAAGCTTTGGAGCTGACAATTGCCGAATCCTGAGAAACATTATCCTATCTGTAGATTGTAAGTATATCTTGAAACTTTACAGAAATAATAACCGTGTTAAAATATTAATTTTAGGGTCAGTAGCTCAAAAAGGTTAAGGTCACACTTACCCAATCAAACCAAAAAACGTCTCTTGCGCTGTAATTTATTTACTATTATACCTTCAATCTTGAAACATACAAATACATGTATTATCCATTTTGCAACAACTACCCTATTGCGTTCATGGTAGTAGGTCAAATGTCAAGGTCACACTGACCTGATAATGAAAACATATTTCTCGGATGTCATTCTTGGAACTATTTGCCCTACACTATTAAAACTGTATAGTGCCCTTTTGATTATCAAACGCCAGCTTCAGCTGCTTTAAAATAGTCTACGACCAGGTACGCCGCATTGGTTACAGAGGGCTCAACAACTCCTGACTATAAACTGGAATCCTGACAGTCCCTCTTTTACCAAAGACTTCGAACAGAGTCCCAACACCACCCTACGGCCAGCCATTCCATTCAACAGCTTTCCAGATGTTCACATAGTAACAACGTACTACTACCAACTGGAATTTTATTATGTGCGCCTTTTTATAATTTATGCGGGGCGTCCGTGGCAGAGTGGTTGGTTAGAGTCTCTGACTAGAAATTACTTGCTGTAGGTTCGATGCCTCCGGGGCCTAGGAATCTCTGTGTGAGGAAGCTATCAGCTGGCTTGCGGAACGTCGGTGGTTCTACCCAGGTGCCCACCCGTTCATGAAAAATTGCGGTGGTGGTGAAGATGGGGTGGGGGATGGGGGTGGGGCTGGGGCGCAACATAGCTATAGGTGTAGAATTGCTAAACAAAAATAACACAGAAATATGTATAAAAAATCGGGTTTGGGGTGGGGTGGGGTGGGGTGGGGTGGGGTTTGGGGTTAAAGATCGGATGGAAAATGTGACCGCAGGAATCACTGAACCATTTGAACAGGATTGGTTAGAGGACCATACGCTTATAGTAAATGCAAAATATTAAACCTCTGGCTTTTATAGTTTCAGAGAAGAAGAATATTTTCCTATATAAGCCTATGTAAAACTGTGACCCCTGGGGCGGGGCCAAACTTGACCACAGGGTTACCACTTGACAAACTTAGTAGAAGACACATGTAATACGTGAGAGCTTTGTACATTGTGGTTTCAGAGAAGAAGGATGTTTCATGTTTTTCCCCATATAAGTCTATGAAAAACATGTAAAATCTTAACATACAAACTTTGGACCCCCGGGGCACGATCATGTTTTATCCGAGGGACTTTATTACAAGGCTAGGCGTTGGCGATTATTTAAAAAGAAAATTGTCGAAATCTGTTCAGTGATTCTTTAGAAGAAGATTGTTTAAGGTTCCCCCCCCCCCCACGCCCACCCCCGCCCCCTCCCCTCCCCAACCTCCCCCTCCCCCCACCCCCAGATATAATATTTTATCATCAAGCTGGATTTAACAATGAAATAAAACCTATCTTGGGGAAAACACATGTAAATTAGAAATTTTGGATTTTTTTCGTGTTACTATTTTAGTATCCTACGACCCGGAAGTACTTCCTGACTCGTCTGACACCTTTTGAGAGGAGCAAATACAGTTGGACAGGAAACCAAATTAGATAGTATTGTAAGCCCTGTGGCTCACTGAGTTAAGTTTGAATGATTTATTTAAGTTGGAACTTTAAAATAGGAACAACAACTTGGTATTCTATATATTGATTTATTGGCTCAGTGTCGATTTATTCAACTACTAAGCATTTCCTATTCATTTTAAACAACCAGTTGCATGTTTTATTCGGTAAATTCTATCTGTCAGGATGACATTGGCAGGCAATGAGACAGTTGCACTTTTATTGTAATTAAGTATCTAATAAGCTTCTTAATCTGTGTATTACTTATAATTTAAGAAGCTAATAAGCTGTCTGTTTAATAAAGTTCTAAAAATCTAAATATGTAATACCTTTAAGGCTTTTTGACAGTTTTGGTCAATTTGACAGAAGTTTGTTTTGAATTTGCCGCAAGTGCAACTGCTGACATTCACCTTCTCAGCTCAGTATTTATAGTGGTTGTTCCTGACGACAGGATATTTAACCAATCACTGCTCGTCAGGATTACCATCAACCAATGAAAAGACATATATCTGAAATATTTTGTAAGGATGCAATGCGTTATTTGCAAATAACTTTAACAAATACACAATAATTCAGTTCTACAATTATGTCTAAATGTGTCCTTAACATGGAATATTTGCATGGGTAAGCAATAATACAGCATTCAACATTATACAGGATATCAGATTAGTGATTTAACTACACCATTTTATTACAAGAAATAGTCCCTGAACGCTATCTCATTGAACAAATATAAAATGAACAAGAACAATTAATTTACACTGAAATACTATTCCTTTATTTGAAGAAGTTTAAGTAGCATTACATTAGCGTATCCTTGTACAGGCAGAAGTTTTAATGAATTGAATTGAACTGACCGGACAAGTACAAAATGGCGGCCTCCATGAAGCTTTTGTCAGGAATGTGCAGTGCAAATAATTAACAGTTGCTAAGTAAATACAGAATAACAGTGATTATGGATATTACCTGATGATAAATGAATGATGGGAGAATTGATTTGAACTGATGAAAACAATAAATAACATACATTTACTGTGATAATTACCTTCAAATATGGATAAATATTGTATGCTAAACAGCCCGAACGAACAACTCAACACAAGGTAATATTTGGTTACTTCATACCCATTAGCATTCATCTAATAGTCAGTCCATTTGATACATATCTGATTTAGACAAATATATCTGGGGCAAGGCCCATGGCCCTTACACTTCCCCCACCTTAGATATTGCGCTTCTCCTGAAGCGACACAACTTCAAGTTTGCAAAACTCTATACAATTTAAATTACAAAATATAATATTAATATAATATCAGTCCTCAAATTCCTTAGCAATATAGAACAGTAAATGTACAGGTTGTTTTAACCTCCTCCCTGCTCATTGGTTTTGATAAAGTTCATATGCTATTAAAGCCTATTGAATGGTTCACGTTATAACCATTCTATGCAAATACAGTCATTATCTTAAACCCCCAATTGAAATTGAAAGCGCATATAAAACCATTAAACCTGTATCCCACAATAATAACAGGTTTCTATGTGTTAATGTATCTTAAATTGAAATTACAGTATTCATAATTTTCAATAGTATTATTCATACATTTAAACTAAAAATAGACAATTATCGTTTTTGAACATCGACAGCACTCCGAATGGGAACATGGCTAAGCTTCTCCAGGGTGTCAGGTGCCAACGTCTTTGGTAGAGAGGTATACATCGTCACCAGTTGTCTCTAGACCTCAGGAGGATAGTCGCTCGACCCATTGACAATAGCCCTAATTGTCTCGTAGTTATAATAGCGGGCTTTGGATTGACGGAATTGTTCTGTCCTAATGGGCCAGTCAGAAGGAGATAGTCATGTTGGCTCAAAAGGAGGTCCCTGTCCTCTGGCTGGATGCTGGGGCCATGTTGTGTGAGAACCATTGCGGCATATTCTCCACACAAAAGACGCCTGTCTGCTGACATTGACTTCCAGTTTTTCGGAGGCCAGAGAAGTTTGCCAGGTACTAGGCATATATTCTCGTCCGGTACCTTTGCCCAGTCACGTCTTGCAGGTGGTAGAAGGGCATACATCCTGCAGAAAAGACATCCAAAGCTAGGCCTTGAATAGCGGATGCTGTGTTAATTGTGCCCAGTTGAATATCAATACTCGTTAGAGGCATGCTGACTGGTCTAATAGGCCGAAAAGAGCAGGTCTGAGCAGGCTTTATGGGTTGAGGTATGTACTCCGGTATTGGGTTTACTGGTTGAGGAGAATACCTCTCGTCCTCATCTGATGAACTATCGTCCATACCCAATGTGATCGGTGTTGGCGATCTTATGCCTAGAGACATCTGTGGAGACATAAGTGGTGTTTCGTATAGTGGTGTTTCGATCACCTGCGTGCTTCTGTTTGACAGACTGGCAGTCTCTGCTGTCCTGTTGACAATAGAAGAGACTTCAGTAACTTTCTCAGTGGTTGTGATGATTACCGACTTTTCTTCAGGCTAGGAAAGCTCAAGCACTGAGAGCTCTTGCAGTGGAAGCTCAGGCAGTGGAAGCTCTTGCAGTGGAAGCTCAGACAGTGGAAGCTCAGACAGTGGATGCTCTTGCAGTGGACGCTCAGACAGTGGATGCTCTTGCAGTGGAAGCTCAGACAGTGGAAGCTTTTGCAGTGGAAGCTTTTGCAGTGGAAGCTCAGACAGTGGATGCTCTTGCAGTGGAAGCTGACAGTAGAAGCTTTTGCAGTGGAAGCTCAGACAGTGGATGCTTTTGCAGTGGAAGCTCAGATAGTTGAAGCTATTGCATAGAGCTCCCAATTTCCGACTCTGATGATTCCACAAGTGATGTAGATGGTTCAATTATTGGCATCGACAGCAAGGCATCTGTACTGGAGGAGGATGGTAAGGATGCCTCTCCGAATGCAGTAAGAGCCTCTGATGGTGTTGCTGTTTTCATCACCTTGAAAGAGGTAACATTATGCCTCAGCATCGTGCTAATGTATTTGTACTCGACACCTAGCAGCTGTGCAGCCTCGTGTCGCAAGTCAGTGTCATTACAGAAATGCCAGTTCCCTGGTGGTATTACTGGTAGGTCCTTAAGAGCTGCCATTCTTCTAGTGAGGCTAGACACTGCCTTAAGATCGGTGCGTACAGTATTGTCTAGCTTGGCAATATAACACACAGCGTCCTGCACAAAATGTACCTTGACTTCGGCTGGAGTGATTTCAACACTAACTAGCTCAAATTTGCCAGCTGGTCGCTTCTGAGACGTGGCCACCTGTTGTTTGGCCAACTCCCATGAAGCGAACCACTGGCTGGAGGCGGGTGTGCGGCCAGTTGCCCACTTAGCAACCAGCTCCCTGGCCAGGGTAGCTGGCTTGCTAAAGTAGTCGGTCGCGCGAAAAAACTTCAGATACTCCTCGCCATGAAACGAGAAGTAAAAGCAGTTGGAGGTTGTAAGTAGGGAGGGCTGTAGATTCTGGTATGTTAGAGGGTGCTGCGTTTTGACATGATATTTCAAGTATTGTGCTCGTCTGAATTCCCTTGGTGTCTGTTCCACGCACCAGACACAGACGATGCGGATATTGTTGTGATTGGCAGTGATGGTGTGATTTAGCAAATCACGTTTTGTCTGGAAAGTGGCCGGACAGTTGTCGCACGTGAAATTTGTGCCAACTTTGGACTTCATAACTCCTGAAAATAGAGCAAGTAGGGGTCAAGAACTATGTATTTGCGTTCTGTTAACATTTTACAGATGTTCTCAGCAATTGTCTCATTGCACTGCCTCTAGCCGATGAAAATATTGGTTATGTAGCTGACATTTGCCTTGTTGCCACTCACACAAGAAGAACATTCGCAAAATATTGCTATTGATGGTACGGGTGATCAATCCGCATCTCAATAGCTATGGTGCAGGCCTGCCTTTAATTTGATATCTGCGCGCGCCTTCATGTCGGATAAACCACATTCATCCAACCAACACTTAATCCAAGCTTGTTCAAGGTAGGCAACCTTACAAATATCTACTACACGTCTAAATATCGCAGTGCAGTATAGATGTTGTTTTCATCGGCGTACCATCTAATTTTGAGTGAGAGCTGGAACAGACCCATTCCCGGACAAACCTTTAGTGAGGGTCTTAAGCCAGGAGGGTAGTTTGCTTCCCATATAGGGGTTAAGTCTGTCAATATGGACAGCTTTGGCTGGAATTTTAACTGATCTTTTCACAAGATAGACCAAGTCATCAATTTTCTTTGTAATCAAGTAGGGTCCTTTCTATTGAGGGGACAGTTTCTAGCAGACACCAGGGCGTCTACTTGGGTCATGCAACCAAACTGCCTGCCCAACAGTAAATGATCTCCTTTTAGCATGTAGATCATAATGACGTTTCCGATAGAGAGCTTTCGTCTTCAATGACTTTCGAGCCATTTCATGAACCTCAGCCAAATGAAGTCTTAGCTCATCTACATAAGTCTCTTCATCTCCAGCTGTCTCCGATGACACACATGGAACTTGTGGTAGACCCACACATGCCTGTAAGGGTAAGATTATTTCTCGCCCAAACACCATTTTGTTTGGTGTTTTACCTGTTCCTGCATGTGAAGATGACCTGTAGGCCATCATGACCTGGGGTAGAAACCTGTCCCAAGTACTCTGATTGTGCTCACAATACATGGCGAGCATTGTAGCCAATGTGCGATTAAATCTCTCCACATTTCCATTAGATTGTGGATGCAGTGGAGAAGTTCGTGTTTTGTAAATCTGCAGTAAATCGCACATCTCAGAGAACAACTTGGATTCAAAATTACTACCCTGGTCGGTGTGGATTTGCATAGGTACTCCGAAGCGACAGATATATTCATTTACAAAGGCATGAACTACAGTCTCTGCTTCTTGATTGGGAATAATTATAGCCTCAGTCCACTTGGTGAAGCAATCGCAGATGACAAGTATATAACGATTGCCCGCTTTTGTCTTTGGAAGTGGCCCAAATATGTCCATTGCACACTTCTCCATGGGCTCTACCACAGGCACCATGCCAAGTGGGGCATGCTTTGGCTTAACTGGTGTTCGGGCAGCACAGGCATCACACGTTTTACAGTATTGTTCAATATCTTCTTTCATGCCTGGCCAGTAAAAACTCTGTCTGACCTTGTCTAAGGTTTTGTCAGCTCCTAAATGCGCAGACGAAGGAATGTCATGGAAGAAATGCATGACATCCATCCTCTGATGAGAGGGCACAATAAGCTGTTTGTGAGTATGGGTTTCGTCATCAACCCAAGTTCGAAACAGAATACCATTCTCGACAGTCAACCTTTCCCACATTCGCCATAAAGTTTTTACAATGGTTGTTTTCTTACGGATTTGTGACCATTGGGGTTTCTCATTTGAAACTGACAATGCATCTATAATCACTTTCAAGTCCCGATCCTTGAGCTGCTGATCACTTATTTCATTGGATGACAAGTTTGGAAGTACAATTTGTGAATGCTTCAGTGAATTTGAAGCATGCATTTGACTTCTTGTAACTGCTCTAGTGGAGGGATCTGAGTCTCCACTTTTTAAGTTACTTTCGGTTACAGTCAGTTTAAACACAGCTTTGAGATCATACACTACATCATCATCATCGTCGCTGTCATCTTCGACGTTTGCTTGTTGCTGCTTGTGACACCTACTACATGGACTACGGGACAACGCATCAGCATTTCTATGCTGAAGTCCTGGTCGATGCTGTACATTTAAGTTATAGGTACCAAGTTCTTGTAACCACCTAGCAACTTGACCTGTAGGTTTCTTGAGGTTCTGCATCCAGCTCACTGCAGCATTATCTGTGCGTAGCAGTACTGGTTGACCATATAAATATGAATGAAATGAGTTTGGAGCATTAACCACTGCAAGTAGTTCCTTTCTGGTCACACAATACTGTTGCTCAGGCTTGTTCATGCTTTTGCTAAAGTAAGCAATTACAACCTCTCTACCATCCTGTACTTGAGATAGGACAGCACCAGTTGCCTTGTCAGAGGCATCTGTGTCTAGTATGAATGGTATGTTCTGCATTGGGTAGTCAAGGATAGGTGCTGATACTAGAGCATTCTTGAGGGTCTCAAATGATTTAGCACATTCATCTGTCCATTCAAAAATGCTACTCTTGTCGGCATTTTTGTGCAAAGGCCGAGCAATTTGTGCAAATCCTTTAACAAACCGCCTGTAGTAGGAGCATAATCCGAGAAAGCTTTTCATTTCTTTAGAATTTCTTGGTGGTCTCCAATTCTGGACAGATTCAATTTTTGCTGGGTCGGTTGAAATCCCAGTCTCAAACACAATGTGACCTAGAAATTTCACAGTGGTCTTAAACAAGATACATTTGGAAGGTTGGAGCTTCAGATTAGCTTTTTGCAATCTTTCAAAAATGTGCTCGAGACGTTTGATGCCATCTTCGATTGTTTTGCATGGAACAATAATATCATCCATGTATAAAAGGCATTATTCCCATTGAAGGCCTCTTAGAACATTTTCCATGAGACGCTCAAATGTTGATGGAGCATTAGCCAACCCAAAGCTCATGACAGTGAACTGAAAAAGACCCATACTAGTGGCGAATGCTGTCTTTTCTTTATCTTGGGGAGACATTTCTACCTGCCAGAATCCTGAATTCAAGTCTAATGAGCTATAGAATTTAGCTTCTGAGAGTGAGTCCAGACACTCATCCACTCTTGGCAGGGGATATGCATCTTTGACTGTTAAATCATTGAGCCGACAATAGTCGACGCAGAAACGAGGAGTGCCATCTTTCTTGGTGATAAGCACCACGGGAGAGGCCCAAGCACTATTAGATGGCTCTATTACTCCACGCTTTAGCATGTTCTCAATATCCTCTTTTTCAGCATGTCATTTCCCCAATGGAAGCCGACGTGGAGGTTGTCGTACAGGTGCAGCATCTTTAGTATTAATTGTATGCTGCACAATATCAGTATGACCTATATCGGTAGAGGACTTTGAGAATGTATCTTAATATCTAAAAAGGACGTCTGCGACTTTCTCTTTATCGTTATCATCAAGATGTAAAGTGCTTCTTTCATACAGGTTGCTAAGGTGTTCTGGTACGGTAGCAGCTGAAGTGGTGTCTGTATTGTTGTGTATTCTAGCAATACGCCCTGAAGGCATATCACTATCATAAAAGGACTCACATCTGCCAAGGTTCAGTTTATTATGCAAAGTGACGGGATTGCCACCAATGTTAATGACATTGACAACCTTTTCTGTAGACTTCATGTTTATGATGCCTCGCATCATACATATCTCATTTTTGGCCATCACATCAAATGATGGTTCAACATACATGCAGAATTAACCTCTTGTATTTCTGCTTTGTTTGTAGGTCTGTTGTTTTGAAGTGCTATCGACTCCTGACCTACAGAGTCGACTGCTGCTCGTTTCCCTGGGGGGTCTGTTGCAGTAGGCTAATGGGTGCCTCAGACCTATTCCCAGTCTGTTGATTCCCAAATGTTCTATTGCGGTGAGGATAACCTTGACCACAGCCTTTAGTTTGTTGGCCTCTTTGGTTGATACCACCCGTGTGTCGGTTTTGGTAGCCCGATTGGTCATTGTTTGGACACTGCCTGTAGAAGTGATATGGAGAATCACAACTGAAACAGTTTTTGCCTAGTCGTTTGGGGGCATGGGCATTCTGAGCTGTGGCTGCTTGCATGCTCTCCAATTGTTCAAGCCTTGTATCAAGCTTCTCACACCGATTGGAAAAATTACTGTCATAAAGAGCTTAGCTTTATCAAAATTAAACCATTTATTTTCATCTTTACCAAATCCACCTGACAGTCAGATTAAAATACTACAAGATATGTGTTTTAATTTCCTATGGAATAATCACCCAGACAAAATAAAGAGAACTGTTGTAACCCAAGATTATGAACATGGGGGATTAATAATGATTAATATTAAACAATTCATATATTCATTGAAACTAACATGGATTAGAAGATTCCTAGTAGGAGAAAAAAAATGTATAAAAATCCATAAACATATGTATCCATTTACGACTAAGATGTTATTTCTGGGTAATGATTATATAAAAAATAAATTGCAAAATATATGTAATCCCTTTTGGAAGGATGTATACACAAGTCTGGATACTCTATTAAATGTTAAACCACTGTCATGGAAACAATTTCTAACGCAGCCGGTATGGTACAACAATAACATTAAGATCGGAAGATCAAGTGTATTTTATAAGAGATGGTATGACAAAGGTATTATATTTATTAATGATCTAATGGATAACAATGGTAATCTGCTTTCTTTTAGACTATTTATAGAAAAGTTTAGCATACTTTCAAATTTTATAGAATATGAAGGTATGACTGCGGCAATTAGGGAGTACCTTCAAAATCTGAATTTTGCACATCTGGCCATCAACCTAGAAAACCCTGTTTGCCCATTAGCAGTTTCTCTCATAACTGGAACAAAAAAGGGCTGTCGCCCTATTTATGAAGTTATAAATAAATCAGGTGTGCAACCAACATCTATTGCAAAATGGGGTCAGTACGGTTTAAATATAGACAGAGATTGGAATAAACTATTTAAAATACCTTTCACTTGCACAAAAGATACAAAGTTACAATGGTTTCAAGTAAAAATGAATCACAGAATTACTGCCACAAACCTCCTTCTGACAAAAATGAAAATAAAAAATGACAATTCATGTAGTTTTTGCACTGATACTTCAGAAACCATTACTCATTTATTTTGGGAATGCAGATATTCAAAAACATTTTGGGATAATTTCAAGTTTACTTGCACAGAAAAGAATATACAAATTCAACCGGAATGGACTATGAAAATTATTATTTTTGGTTCCATTCAATATGACATTGTTTTAAATAAATTACTTCTACATGCAAAATACTTCATATATAAGTGCAAGTTAGATGGGAGATTGCGATTCTTTGAAAATTTTAAACCACAAATTAAATACCTATATCATACTGAAAAAATAAACGCTATTAAAATTAATCAATTGGAAAAATTTGAAAAGCCCTGGTTGGCATATAAAACCCTTTTAAACTAATCAGATCCTTTTTCGCTAAAAGTTACTCTGTGCTTTTAGTAAATAACAACGGTAAATATATTGTTGCACTACGTTTCCCACTGTTCCCATTGAGTAATGAAGAGTCACATCTCCATAGAAACATCTTGTCCTTTTTTTTTTTATATACCACAACTTTTTTTCCAAGAATATAATAGAAAAACTCAGTGGAGATATTACATAGGTCTGGTATAAAGTCACATGTATGTCTCATTGTTCTAATATTTGTGAGTGTCTATGTAACATAACTTTTTTCAATATAAATATATGTAAATCATCCACTGGGTTTTTTGAAAAGAAAAAGTTTGTTTGCGATTTTAGAATGAATGCAAAAAATAATAAATAAGTAACGTTTATCATTTGAAGATTGTGAAATTAAATGTCTTCCAATTTTTAAAGGGATACATGCCAATCATGACATATTATCCACTGAAGATATTTTGAAATATATACATATTGCAATGCCTCCCTTTAACAAATTTGGCCAATATTCATATTTGCACTCATTCTGAAATCGTAAAGAAAGAAAAAACCTCCCCATTTGTTTATGTCTATATTAAGATATGCTTTAGTCTAGCTTCTGTAAATAATTGTTGTATTATATTTAAATACATATTTGACGCATATTTTATCATATAACTGTACGGTTTGCTGAGGGGTGGCCCACCCCGACCCTCACAAACCTATGACGGGGTGAATAAATGGATCACCATTAATTTGGTGATTGAAATTAAAAAAAAAAAAAAAGTTATGCCCAACACTCTTAAGATTATTGTAAGATGTTGGAAAGTCCACCATATGACCACACCGTCCCATTGATGCCAGGAGGCCCCAGCTATGTGACGAACATGGTCACATGCATTATAGGTTAAGTACCTTCTAGAGAGGTATCCCGGTCCGGTTGACATCATTGTTGTTAAATATGGCAGAATACCATCGATTGGCAGACGACAATCCACACAGCACGTGCTCGAGGAACGGGTGCCTCGGTTTGGCCATCATAAAGTCGTTGGTTACCCCGACAGGTTTAGTAAGACACAGCGCCACGCCGACATTTTTATCTAATGTCCTGTTCAACACATCCAATTTTTGTTCGTTAGCTTTAATATCCAAGTCGACGTATATCCCGCCAAAGTGATGTAGTACCACGTACCTCGCAACGTCCGCCCTCCGGACCCAGTGATCGTAACTGTTATAAAGGGTCCATAACTCGGCGTACCTAGTACGTATTAATACGTATTAATACATCCACCATAGTCGAGTTCCACAACGTATACTGGAAACTCGGATGCTTGTTTTTCCATGTTTGTTGCGCATCTAAAAGACGCGAAGGAATGGTTTTGTCAGTCACATAGAAAAACATTTGATGAATATGCGCAGGCAGGTAGTCAGTTTGTGTGAAATCGTTTTTGTCCCGATTAGATTCCGTCAAACAGCTGATTCCCTGTCCGGTGGTATACGCCAGATACGGCCAAGCCCCATTTATTAATGTGTGAAAAAGTACAAGAAATGTCAAACATAAATACACTAAAACTAAGTAATAAATACACGATCTTGATCTTACTTTTTTAAACATAGTTATCCTTCAGGTCAGTATTTGTGTATAAAATACAGAAGACACTACATGTACATGTATATGTAAAAATTCATTAAAATCCAATTACAGTCTACTCTCAGTAACTCAAACTCGCTTATTTCGAATTTCCGCTTAAGTCGAATTTTTTTCACGGTCCCAATTTTATTCCTTCTATTTCTATGCAATTTGACTTCTTTTAAGTCGAATTTCGATAATTCGAATTATCAGATAATTCGAACTATTTTTCTTAGTTAGTTTTTAGGTTTTATTTATGCTCGCCCTATGGTTAGAACTATTTTTCTGGTCCCAAACACGAATATATACATTAATTTACTCTCGCTAATTCGAAGTTCAATTAAAGTGAAAAATGCAAGTTTGATCAAACACAAGCCGGCGTCGAAGTTGATTGTGAAGCAAACAAAAGGTGATAATTGCTGAGATGATTTCACCTGTAACAAATAAATCAAGGTGACATGTTTGTTAATTTATTTGCTTGTGTTGTCTCTGATTTTTCATGATAAATTAAGGCTTGTTAACGAGGAAGTTTGTTTACGCTAAGTGAAAACAATGGCCATCGCGTGGGTTAAAACAATTATAATAATTATACTAATTTGACATGGACGAAATTAATTAACTAATTAATTTATGAGTGGCAATTGTCAATGTTCTGTTTTTTGCTATATCAATTTAATTCAATTCAAAATGTTTATTCCAAGATTTACATATGTAAACAGCAATGGATAAATAGAAATACATCATATTTAACAATCATTATGGCGAGTAAGCGACAGAACAGATAAAGAGATAATTCATGATAGTTTGTGATAATATAAAGTTACACAAGTTCTTTCATATTTATTTATAAAATTCGAATGTTTAATGTAATCAAATCATTAATTCAGCATGTCTGAACACAGAACTCTTTCCATTGACCAAAGCGCCCAGCAATCTAGTGAAGGAACCGGTATCAAACCGCTAGAGAGTAGATAGTGAAAACACCGAAAGAACATAGACTTATAGACCTGAATATTGTAAATTGTTTCGTTTAAATATGATTTCTTATAATCGATATACTGTCTGTGTAAATCTAAACGTCTATTTATAGAAATGCATTTGTGACAATATTGAAAACGTTGTTTCATTGTATACATGTATAATGCCTTTCTCTGTTTTTAATAAATTATGAAATCATAAATATTTTGCTGATTTTGAAACGTTTTCTTATACTGCTTTAACATGAAAAGAAACATATTCATAAACATATATGAAGGAAGAAATCATGTATTTCATTAAAATCGGCAAATATCGGCAATATAAACACGTATTCATAATTTGGCATTGCAGAGATGTTGAGATTTTGTTTTAATGGCAGTAGGTGATAAAATTTGTGTTTCTCGGGGGTTTTCCTTAGGTTCTATAGTAAAATAAAAACTTTTGGTAGAGTAAAAAGAGGATAATTTTCAAGATTTTGATTTTGAAAGATACATATATTGAAACAAGTTGCATGACTGTGCATGAAATATGCAGGGTTTTAAAAGAATCACACTGTACATACCTTAATTTTAACAGTAAACTTGGTTGAACATCAATGATAAAGACCGAGTTTATCACCTACCAGAATGTATTGGTATGCTCTTATTTCTGGTCACTGATTGGTCAGTTTTTTTGATGATGCTCTCTCAAAATTATGAATATGAATAGTGTAAAACGGGTGGGTGGGGTAATAAAAAAAAAACAAGTATGCCATTATCGTTTAATTCGAACTTCGGATAACTCGAACTTTTTTTCCGGTCCCTTGAAATTCGAGATACTGAGTATGGACTGTATTCGAATTAGAGTTGTGTTGGGATTATACGTTTCATCCACTTACATCTTGGTATTTGACGTTCCCTTCATGATAATTGTAAAGTCGTCTGCTATCCAGTGATAATTGTTAAGTCGTCTGCTATCAAGTTACCGAGTACGTTCAATAAAGACAATTCATTGCTAGGGTTGAATGAATAACGAGGACGTCGTGTCCTGTTGTTGTTTTTAACTCTAATAAAATAGTGGTTGTTTGTTTTAATCCGTGTAATAACAAAAACGATCACTCTTGTTAATAGCATTGTTCTCAGTTGAAACTGAGAGAGTAGCCGAGCCGAGTTATATGTCAAACCAGTGCTTTGTCCTTGAATGCTGCTTTCCCTGTCCGACATATGTATCTTTCTTTATGGGGTGTAAAAAAAATGTTTCAGCGCACTCATCTCATTTTATCACACTTTTAAAGAGACACACGGCAATCTTGATTTTTTTAAAACTCACGGCGTCCCGTTAGTTTTTCTCTTCATTTGTATTTGTTCAATCATTAATAGTAATTGTTAGAATAGTTCAAAGCAAATTATTTTTACATATTACTAACTTTTTATAATAGTGCATCAATAATATGTTTAAAAATTTGGTGAAATAGTGAAGAAAATTGAAATCTCAATTTTGTATTTAATCATATGCAAGCAGTTTTAAAGTCAAAATGACGCAAGATAAATAAATTGAGAAGCAAATTTTAATGTTTGAATAAACTCAAGATTGCCATGTGTCCCTTTAACATGTCGGACAATCTATTCATGAATCTGTAACGTATATCTACATTAGTGATCAATTCCATTCAATAGTTTGCGCATGTTTGCATTGTTCAACCAATAGAATATTTAGACAATTATAGTATAAACTATATATTTACACAGAACTTGTTTAGTATACATATCTATCTACAGTCCCTGATTTACCAGAGATAACGGATTTTTTAATTTCATATATAAAACACACTGAAAATCGGATGGAAAAAAATGAAAACATCACAGAGAACGCCAATAAATGTTTATAATTCTTGATTTTAAAAAAGCAGTGTTTAATGGTGGTAAACTCGTTGTTTTTAAAATACGTTTAGAGGACGGTCCAAAACTTCCTGATAGACTAGTGTCACGGTTTATGAACTGCAGTTATGCTAACGCACCGAAGTCGCGTGTACATTACAGATCAATTATTGAACATTAAGTGCAAATACGCAGCTATCAATTTATTCAATAAACATTATGATGGGTTGGAACAGGGGTGATGGGTTGGAACAGGGGGGTGTTTTCCCACGTTCCGATACGTTTCACACTACCTAAATTATGTTGAAATCCCCACCCATACCCTTCCCCACACACACGCACGCACGCACGCACACACACACACACACACACATCCTGATGTTTGGCCTACTTTCAGATTTTCTATCCGTTCTATAAAAAAATGCTTGCTTTTGTTTCTGTTTGATTTTCTCACAGACTTGATAAGTAAGGTTTACGATAGGGTAAAATAGCTGCCGAGAGACAAGAAGTTAACATAATAATATATCAAGTCACGGGTGTTAAAACAATATTGAAAAAAAGAAATGTTGTCACGGAAACATAAACACGCCACGACCGTTTTTCCTTACATTATTCCCGATTTTTACCATCAGTTCTTCCTACCAAGCATTTTAAATCAATGTGGGCGACCTCGCTTCTTGCTGTTCAAATACCTTGACATGCCTTACATATTGATTACAATTACCTTGTAGCACGACGTGCTAGAAGTACACATCAGCACAGAAATACAATTGTTCACATGTAAGGGATACGTGTGCGCTAGAGTGTGCATTACAACACATATAAACTGTTCACTGTTACCATGTGTAATTATAAGATTGCGTTATCAAAATGAAAAAAAGTAAAGGAACTGTTGCTACCTTACCATCAGCAATAATGAAAATCAATGAAAAAATAAACACATTATACTTGTAAGTTATACTACTTCTATGCCATAATTCGCAATGTTAATTACTAGTATCTTTCAACAACTCCTAGTTTTCGCCATTGAATGCTAATGCCAAAGCAAGAACAACATCACAACAAACATTGAATATCCCTTACCGATTTATATATTATTTGTAACTTTATTTGCATGAGCATTAACCCTTTTTAGGGTTGATCATTATAGACACATGCCATGATACCCAATCACATTATACTGACACCAGGCCGACCAGTCCTAGGACTACCCTTTATATGCTGATATGCTGAGCGTCGAGCAATGGAGCTACTAGTATCATTTTTCTAAAGTCATTGGTATGACCCGGCCGGGTATTGAACCCACGACCCGTTGCATGCGAGGCGGATGCTCTACCATTACACCACCGCTGTGGTTATTAGCATTAGTAATTGTATCATGTCATACTGCAAGGTGTGATGAAGCACTCATACTGCCTAATTACAAGTAGTTTGTGTTAATGTTGTAGGCATATATACCGTTCTGATCGATGCAAGAGCTCTATCAAGACATTACTACAACCTGTCCTGTTGACCACTTCTTATTAAAAGTGATATTTTCAAGAATGAAAGTCATGCTATCACATTTGAAACCTCTTCACTTATGTTCTCATAGTGAACTATTATTAAATTAGTCCATAATTTTGAGTAGAAAACAAATTTAAGCCAGAAAATATTACCGCCAAATTTCGTGTTTATCTGATTTCCCTTCTGATTTTTAAATCATTTCACTTTTTTTAGTATGCTAACTTTTTAATGTGTGTTGATACATTTTTTTATACATGTTGTCATGTATGCACTACCTTTACTGCAAAATGACACGATGGCCCTGCTTCATAGTAAGCAAGGTCTTTCATAAGGCACAAGGCGAAAGTGCACAAGTTCTTAATGTGTTCGTGATACGAAATTGAAAAGATAAATTTGGCATATATGTTTCAAAGTATTATTATATTCTATTCAGTTAATTGCGTAAGCTCCTAGGTTATAAGTCTTCCACAAACTATGTTAACTATTTGATTTTACGTTTGTATTAAATTAGCATAATCTGCCTTTAGGCTTTAATCGTGAAAGATGCAAACAGATGAAAGTCAAGTTACTGTAAGAATATATGCATATAAACAGGGTAGTGACTGTATTAACAACATACAATTAAATACTAAACAAGTAACCCGCCAAATAATGGCAAAATTACACCACAAAACCTTTTATTAAAACTTTATCCACGTGTTCAGGTCATATAAGTTTGTATATGTACCAATTTAACGAACAGAACAGAACAGAACATATTCTTTATTTATGACTTAAACAAATGTTTCTCTTCATATAAATACATATTACATTTGTTAATATGTGACAGGTCAATGCAATTTTTACATTAAACAATGAAAAAGTACAAAAACACAAATCATACTATACAACTCACATAACTCACCCATTCACTCTGACGCCCAAAATGTCGCACACATTAACTCTGGCGCGCGTGTTTACCCTGTTATAACGATTTAACTATTCCTAATTATAGCCACAGTCAATTAGAATGGTTTTAACATTGCTGGCCAAATTCTTCATTCCTCTTTTAACAATTTAACAAGTATTTACAAAATTTCAAATGTATTCTTTCGATCTCCTTCGACTTTATAAAACCCCAAAATTCTGATCCATAGCTTAATATAGAACCAACGAACGCATCACGTAATTGACAAAATGTTTTTGTAGGTTTTTTAATAAAGCATGAGTTACGTGATCTCTTTGATGCTTACGTTTTAGACGACACTTTTGAAGGAATATTATGGATATCTTTAAGTCATAAACTATCGAAATGTAAGCTAAATGTCTGCGTTTGTTATTTGCCACCTATAAATTCATCTCGACATGTTGAATATACTAAGCTTTATGACTCTTTAATCAGTCAGATATATGAATATCAAAATGATGGTAAATTTTTCATATGTGGAGATCTAAATAGTAGGTGTGATGGAATGACCGATTATATTGATGGTGTTGATACACTTCCTGAGAGAAATGTTATAGATTTTACTATAAATGCCTATTGATTACCTAATTCATGCAAGTTTGTGTATTTTAAATGGCCGCAATTTCAAAACAAATGATTTTACCCAAGTATCAGCGAAAAAACTGTCTGTAGTTTATTACTGCATTGTAAGTCATAACGATTTAGCTTTATTCTCTGATTTTAATGTTACACGTATTCTAGATTTGATTACCGCCAGAGGTCTTGATAGCTCTTTGTACTTACTCCAAATCTGGACCACTCTATACTTTCCTGGAGATTAGACACTGGGTTTGTTTCCAGAACTAATGTTAGAAATAATGTGATGGCTTTATCAAATATGATGATAGAAATGTCCCTGAACATTTCTTAGCCGACCCGGAAGTGCATGCTGCTGTTTTTAAAGGGACACATGGCAATCTTGAGTTTTATTCAAACGTTAAAATTTGCTCCTCAATTTACCTATCCTGCGTCATTTTGACTTTAAAACTGCTTGCATATAATTAAATAAAAAATTGAGATTTCAACTTTCTTCAATATTTTACCAATTTTTTAAATATATTACTGGTGCAATATTATAAAAAGTTATTAATATGCAAAAATAATTTGCTTTGAACTATTCTAACAATTAATATTAATGATTGAACAAATGCAAGTTAAGAGGAAAACTAACGGGACGCCGTGAGTTTTTAAAAAATCAAGATTGCCGTGTGTCCCTTTAAGTTAGAGAGCAGTTTACGTACTCAGGCAGACATAGATTTAGCATATAGTGATGTTTGTTCTATTATTAATCTTCCCTACCGTGTAAACGTATTACACCTTACCTAACATCCAGTACTAGGTATGAAAGCACTAATTATTTTCCCCATAGACACCAATGTTAAAGTGTCACATATTAATGACTTGCTGCAAATTCATCTCAAGTATGGATAATGCAGCAGTGTAATGTTCATATAAAAAACTATTTTTCCACTTGAAGAATCACCAGAAAACGTGGGGTCACAAGACATGTAAGAAAGTTTTTGTTTATTTACTAAACAGGTCAAGGGTACAGCTGTTTTTATTGATCGACTGTTTTCATTGCTCACAAAGTGTAAGCATGGAGTCGAAATTTCGAAAATGTTCATCAGTGATCCAGTAAAACCTATTAATACGCTTCTTATACATATAACCACAAAATCGAATAGAAATGGGCAGTTTCCCCCTACTTATAATGCACATTTCCATCGAAAAAGGAGGGATTACTTTTTATTATAGGAACTACATTCGGCTACACCTCGGAGGTTTACATGTAATTGGTGGTGGTAAACCTACTAGTAATAAAAGACGTAAGACTGGTAAACCTTGGTGGAATGAAGAGCTATCAAATCTATGGAATACGTTATGTATATCTGTGTATAATATAGTTATACATGTAATATACAACAAATGTAGAATTGTATATCAATGATTACTTTTTAATTACCTGGCCATGTGATATTTATCAATCTGATTTCATTCATCTCATTACTACGGCTACTATCAGATGATCTTGTTATTTCAGGTCATTAATATAAACACTCGAACCAAGTTTGACATGTGACCCTGGGACAGAGCCAAATTTGACCCCAGTGTCACCATTTAAACAAAGTTGGTAGAGGACCATATACAAAGTATTAAGCTGTTGGCTCTTGTAGTTTCAGAGAAGATTTTTTATGTTTTCCCCTATATAAGTCTATGTAAAACAAGTGACCCCTGGGATGGGGCCAAATTTGAACCCAGGGTCACCATTCAAACAAACTTGATAGAGGACCATAAGCTGAGTGTAAATACAAACTATTAAACCTTTGACTCTTTCAGAGAAGAAGATTTTTAAAAAGTGTTCCCCTATATATGTCTATGTAAAACTGCGACCCCTGGGGCCGTGCAAAATTTGACCCCAGGGTCACCATTTGAACAAAACTGGTAGAGGATCCATAAGCTGATACTAAATAAAAAAAGATTACACCTTTATCTCTTGTATTTTTAAAGTTCTTCCCTATAAGTCTATGTAAAACTGATCTAACAAGGGCCCTTAAGCTTCCCAATAAAGAAACAAGAGGCCCAAGAGGGCCTGTGGACGCTCTACTTGCTAAAATGGCTCTTATAACATCAATGAAGCGAGTCACTATCGTCTTAAAGAGGCAAAATATAGCATTTTTAACTAAATCAAGAGCCATAACTCCGCCATTACTGGTCCGATCTGTCTGGTTTTCGAACTTGGCCAATAGAGATAATATAAAAAAATAATAAAAAAAATAAAAATATAAAAATTTGAAAAAATAAAGAAATGTAAAAATAATAAAATAAAAAAAGTCAAAAAATCTGGTAAAGTTTGGTAAAGATCAGATGAAAATTGAAGGCCCTATCGCCTTAACAAGGCAAAATACAGCATATTTAACGAAATCAAGGGCCATAACTCCGCTGTTACTGGTCCGATTTGGCTGGTTTTCGAATTTTTTCGAGCTTTTATTGACATTAACAATCTGGTAAAATGTGGTAAAGATCGGATGAAAAGTGAAGATCCTATCGTCTTAACGAGACAAACTATAGCATTTTTAACTAAATCAAGGGCCATAACTCCGCTGTTACTGATCCGAACTGCCGGGTTTTGAACTCGGCCGAGCTTTCATTGACATTAACAATCTTTTAAAGTTTGGTAAAGATCAGATGAAAAATGAAGGCCCTATCGTTTTAACTAGGCAAAATATAGCATTTTTAACTAAATCAAGGGCCATAACTCCGCTGTTACTGGTCCGATCTGGTTGGTTTTCGAACTTATCCGAGCTTTTATTGACACTAACAATCTGGGAAAGTTTTGTAAAGACTGGATAAAATATGGAGGCCCTATCGTCTTAACGAGGCAAAATATATAATTTTTAACTAAATCATGGGTCACAACTCTGCTGTTACTGGTCCGATCTGGCTGGTTTTCGATCTTGTCCGAGCTATCATTGACATTAACAATCTGGTAAAGTTTGGTAAAGATCGGATAAAAAATGAACGCCCTATCGTCTTAACGAGGTAAAATATAGCATTTTTAACTAAATCGGCCCTATCGTTTTAACTAGGCAAAATATAGCATTTTTAACTAAATCAAGGGCCATAACTCCGCTGTTACTGGTCCGATTTGGTTGGTTTTCGAACTTATCCGAGCTTTTATTAATACTAACAATCTGGTAAAGTTTTGTAAAGATCGGATAAAAAATGGAGGCCCTATCGTCTTAACGAGGCAAAATATATAATTTTTAACAAAATCATGGGCCATAACTCGCTGTTACTGGTCCGATTTGGCTGGTTTTCGAACTTGTCCGTGCTTTCATTGACATTAACAATCTGGTAAAGAGATGAAAAATGAAGATCCTATCGTCTTGACGAGACAAAAGTTAACGACGGACGACGGACGGACGGACGGACGGACGACGGACAGCTCGGCATTCCATATGCTCTGCTGACCTTCGGCCAGTAGAGCTAAAAATGAACCCATGAACCATGGCTTCTTATGAGAAAAAAAAAAAAAAATATATATAAAAAAATAGTAAAAAATTAAAAAATAACTATGTAAAACTGATCCAACAAGGGCCAAAGCTCCCAATTAAAGAAAAAATGAACCAATGTTTCTTAAAAAAAAATTCAAAAATTCAAAAAAAAATCAAAAATTCTTTTTATTTATTTATTTAGAAAAATTTAACCCATGAACCAAGGTTTCTCATGAAAAAAAGGAAATAATTAACAACAAGAGGCCAAAGAGGGCCTGTGGACGCTCTACTGGCTAACATGGCTCTTATAACATCAATGAAGCGAGAGACTGCCATTTATGTTTTTTTGAAAGTTTTGGGCAAAATACAGCTTTTCAACTAAATCAAGGGCCATAACTAAAGAATCTGGTAAAGTTTGGTAAAGATCAGATGAAAAATGAAGGCCCTACCATATTAATGAGGCAAAATATAGCATATTTAACTAAATCAAGAGCCATAACTCCTCTGTTACTGGTCAGACTGGTCCAAAATAGAGCTAAAAAAAATGTAAAAAAAAAATGTAAAAAAATGTAAAAAAATATGTAAAAAAAAATTAAAAGAAGAAAAAAACAAAATATAAGAAAAGAGTCATAAAATCTGGTAAAGTCTGGCAAAGATCAGAAGCAAAACGAAGGCTCTATCGTAAGACGAGGCAAATTATAGCATTTTTAACAAAATCAAGGGCCACAACTCCGCTGTTACTAGTCTCTGATCTGTCTGGTTTTCGAACTTGACCAAGCTTTTATTGACATTAACAATCTGATAAAGTTTGGTAAAGATCGGATAAAATATGAAGTCTTAACGAGGCAAAATATAGCATTTTGAACTAAATCAAGGGTCATAACTCCGCTGTTACTGGTCCGATATGAATGGTTTTCGAACTTGTCCGAGACTTCATTGATATTAACAATCTGATAAAGTTTGGTAAAGATCAGATGAACAATGAAGCCCCTATCGTCTTAACGAGGCAAAATATAGCATTTTTAACTAAATCAAGGGCAATAACTCCACTGTTAATGGTCCGATCTAGCTGGTTTTCGAACTCCGCTGTTAATGGTCCGATCTAGCTGGTTTTCGAACTTGTCCGATCTTTCATTGATATTAAAAATCTGTGCAAGTTTGGTAAAGATCAAATAATAAATGAAGGTGCTAGAGTGTTCACAAGGCTTAATATGGCATTTTTCAGAAAAACAAGGGCCATATTTCGATCTTGCCGTTTTTCGAACTTGTTCGAGCTTTCATTGATATAAAACACTGGCAAAGTAAAGTAAAGATCCGATTTATATTGAAGGCCCCTAGAGTGTTCATAAGGCAGAAAATAGCATTTTTCAGAAAAAAACAAGGGCCATAAACTCCGGTGTTACTGATCCGATTTAGCTGGTTTTCGAACTGGTTCAAGCTTTATTGATATTAACAATTTGAGCAAGTTATGTAAAGATCAAATAATAAATGAAGGTGCTAGAGTGTTCACAAGGCAGAAAATGGCATTTTCTCAGAAAAAAACAAGGGCCATAACTCTGGTGTTGCTGACCCAATTCAGCTGATTTTCAACCTTGTCCAAGCTGTAATTAGTATTAACAATCTGTGCAAGTTTGGGAACGATCAAATAATAAATGAAGGTGCTAGAGCGTTCACAAAGAAGAAAATAGCAATTTTCAGAAAAAACAAGGGCCATAACTCCGCTGTTACTGATCCGATTTGGCTATGTTTTACGAACATCTTCTCAGCTTTCATTGACTATTAACAATCTGTGCAAGTTTGGTAAAGATCAAATAATAAATGAAGGTGCTAGAGTGTTCACAAGGCTTAATATGGCAGTTACAGCAAAACAAGGGCCCTACGGTGAAATTTTACCGATCCGGCTGGTTTTCGAACTTGTCCGAGCTTTCATTGATATAAAGACACTGGCAAAGTTTCGTAAAGATTCGATTAATAATAAAGGCCCTAGAGTGTTCACAAGGCAAAAGTTAACAGACGGACGACGGACAACGGACGACGGACGGACTACGGACGACGGACAGGCTCGCCATCCCCAAAAAGCACTGCTGGCCTTTGGCCAGTAGAGCTAAAAAGGCCAGTAGAGCTAAAAACAAAGGGAAAAAAGCCTCCTGTGAGATTTGAACCCATGACCTGAATTAATACAAGGGGACATTTATTAATTTAAGGGCAATAACTCTTGCGTTTCTATGGCGATATCCGAAATAAAATTTGGCCGCGTCACACATCCCACTATTGGGATAAACATTATAATCAAGTTTAATGAAAATCAAACAAGCGGTTATCAAGATATGGCTGTGGACGGACAGAATTAAGCAATTTTAAGCAATTAAAGGGCAATAACTCCGGCGTTACTAGGGAGATTCCTGAAAAATTAGCCGCGTGTCATCCCACTATCAGGATAAACATTATTACCAAGTGTAATGAAAATCCAACCTGTAGTTATGAAGATATGGCTCCGGACGGACGGACGGACGAAGAATTAATATCCCTCCGCCTTCGGCGGGGGATAATGAAATGAAACATGGATAATCGTAAATTATCTCCCTTTTAATTGAATATCGTTTGAACTTCAAGTAACTGTTATTCAGTGTTAACATTAAATATTTCGAAAACTACTTTTGAAAACACATGTGTAGTGGTAATGCTAGTAAACATGATATCAAAATAAGATAAGTTGGCATATTTTAAAATTAGAAACATCGAAAGCTGCACTAATCCGAAGTACTTAACAAAATCCTATGTACCCAGTGATATTAGTCTTGTAATTTATTTCTAAGAAAACACATCGACTTGAAAGCTTTAAAATGTGTTCATGCAACAACCCAGAGCAGACGATTTAAACTCGTTATTTTGCAGTTCAACCATACCTCTAAGCGTGAAATTAGTGAACTAATACGCTTATTACTTCACTGGTGAAATACACAAAACAATGAGAATATTATTGACATATTCTTAGGTGGGAACTTAGGAATTTTGACTAGTATATCTCATGAGACATCACTCGCTGGGGGATTTTAACAAAACTTGACCACAATGTTTTAAATGGTAGACTGCTTCACGGTGCATGCCCCACCGTTTCACTCAAACAACTGGTTTTATTGACGACTGTGTAGCAGTCTACATCGGTAGCTGACATCTTTCAGATTGTTTTTTGTTTTATCGTCGTCATGTGGCATCTCGTAAATCAAAGGTTACTAAAAATATGCACGCATATTGAATTGGTTTTACGACACTGAATACAATTTGAATTGAAATGAATTGGGGTGTAAGGCGCACCAACACATGCAAGGTTATATGACGCCTAACATGAATGAACGTGCCGGGCTCATCCTCCATTTACACCAGGGAGTACGTACTCCCTGTTTACACCAAGATCAAACATTGAGAATGGGCCTTCTAACTTTCTTACCTGCATAACTGCAGAGTTGCTGCAAATTCTATAGCAGACCACGTTTGCGTACGCTGTGTCATGATAACGACTTTGAACGAGCATGATAAAAAAATGACAAAATGAATATGAATTGAGGGTCCTACCCCACTGCATGTGACGGTGTGTTCCCACACGAGGATCCTCTAGATCTAAGAAACCTCTCGTAAATCAGGATAAAACTATGAAGAAAGAATTAAAACTGTTCACAGCCATATTTCATAACAACTCCACCCGTTACAGCCCCCTTCTCCGCATCTTACGATTAGTCAAGGGTAGGGCAGTGGTCACAATAGTTAGTCTTCTTTGTTGTAGTGTGATATCTAAAGGCTCATAACAAATGAATAAGACTTTTCTCTCAGATTCTCAGATTTATTTGTTTTCGAATATACCTAAGAAGCCATGAACAAACAATATTTACATCAGATAATGCAACAGAACAATAATAGAATGCTCATAAACATTGAAAACTTCCATATATATACTACATCTCTTATATACTACATCTCTTACAGTATTTTTTCATTTATGTACATTCAAACCTGCTTTCAGCTTCAAATTGTTTTGTTTTTATTTAAAATGCGCCTGTAGTATATACATATATTCATAATTTTGACAGAGCATCATCAAAAAAACTGACCAATCAGTGACCAGAAATAAGACATAACCAATACATTCTGGTAGATGATAAACTCGGTCTTTATCCTTGATGTTCAACCAAGTTTACTGTTAAAATTAAGGTATCTACAGAGTGACTCTTTTAAAACCCTGCCTATTTCATGCACATTCATGCACATTGATTCAATATATGTATGTTTTAAAATCAAAATCTTGAAAATTATGGTATTTTTGCTCTGCCAAAGGTTTTTATTTTACTATAGTACCTAACGATAAAAACCGAGTAACACAAATTTTATCACCTACTGAAAATAAAATCAAATCTCAACATCTCTGCAATGCAAAATTATGAATATTCATGTACAAAATATATATGCATGTACAAAACATACATGTAGATTAATTAATCCATATATATGTTCAATAAAAATACAAGCATGGTCCATAAACATTTAAGAAAAAGGCAATCCCCTCAATAGGTAAACATAATTTAGATGATATATATATTATCGGATACAAGGTCATACATGAAGACCCGAAGTCATTAAGGAAATCCCAAACATGCATCAATACGTACAGGTTTTCACGTAGAATAACATACTAAAGGTTATAATAGCGTAAATGAGTCTCCATTGCCCTTCCATAGTAAAGTTAGAATGTTGACAACCTGTTAAAAACTCAAACCTCGTTAGAATTCTGGGAAACTTACTTTATCATGCAAATAAACATGTCTGCTATTAAACATCAACAAGGAAATAGGGGGTTTAATACCTTCTAAGAAACATTTCTTCAGTTGTATACTAACACCGGGTCAAAGGTCAACACTATTTTTACCCCTTGCAATTTCATACCCTGTCTACTTTCACTTCTCAAATTTATATCAAAAACTGTCAAAAACATGATGAGCTGCATTTTCAAATATCAACATGTCCAGAATACAGTTACAGCCAAAAAATAACAGGAAACTGCACTAAAAAAAGTTTTTGAAGAAAAAAAGATTAGCACTCTTTAATACAGAGCTACTTTCGACTGCACCAGGCGAGCACATCCTGTTGATTTAGTGTAATTAGACCCTAAACACATTCATTGTTATCGGTTACAACGTATAAACCACACAGGTATAAGTATCCGTGTAGTTAAAATATCCGTCAGTAGTACCAATACATCCCACAATTGTTTGTTAATATTCGCGGTAAGTACTCTTGGTACTTTGATATCTACGTATAAGCCCCTGGCGGTGCTTTTGGAGTTTCCGCCGGGTCCAGGCCAAACTGCTTCATCTGCAGGGCTGTATCAAACAGGTAATCATAGCTCTCGGCCCTGAAATGTTAAGTTGTAATGCATATTAAGCTATATTTTTATGGATTAAAGCACCATCTCGAAACGTCAAAAGAAAATTCGCGCATACAAAATGCTGTTGATTGGCTGATTGTTTCAATATACAATGTGTACTCACACGCATGTGTACTACAATAAATGTGTCAATTGACTCAAAAGCTGTAATAAACATGTTAATTAGTGCGATTCGAATTTAGCTGGGCATTTAAATAAATATATAACATACATAGCTTTAGCCTTTTGCCAGTTGGTCCCCACACGTATATGCCATGTCGTCGTATCAAAACGGCGCTGGTTTCCGGGTAATCTGCAATAGCCGCCAACATTGACTCCTGCGGATAATAACATTATGCTGGAAAACATGTGTATGCTCCCCGAAGGGAGAGTATAGAGTTGCCGCTGTGTCTGTTCGTATGTCTGTTCGTTCGTCCGTCCGGACCATAACTCAAAAGCTACTAAAGGAACTGCAATGAAACTTCACAAAACGACAGAGGGTACTGTTATTATAATCATTTAAATAATGATCATAATAACAGGAAGTAATAATCAGAAGATGCAATTTCCTGTGAAGAGACATCAGGTCATCAGTTGTTATGTGTACATGTATATGAAGTTTGAGAACAACCCATTTAAAACTGTTTTAGGAATGCAAGTAACAAAAATGTTTTACGCGAAGCGACGCGACTGGACAAAAACATATGACGCGACGCAACGCGACAAAAATGTTACGCGACGGGACGTTACGGACAACGTGATTCCTATATAGTCTAGATCATCTGCGAGCTTGCTTGATTTCAAGACAAACATCTAGAACAGTTCTCCTAAAAAAGTTTCACTTATGTCGAGATTCTGGTATCGTTTCTGATTGGCTGAGACAGAAACACCTGCTATCCAAGATCTACAGAAAAGCAGAAAGACAATACATTTATAATGAGCAAAGAGGGAAACTTCATCATTAATAATTATATCGACGAAGTAAATGTGGATTGTCAGAAATACTTCAAAACAAAAATACGGTCACGTGCCTCCGGTTTCAAATGTGTTTCTGCACAAACGGTCAAGACGTTTGTATTTACAACCAAGCTTCGAAGATGATCAAGACTAGATTCCTATATAACCCCCACTTCACTTTGTGAAAGCGGGGGTATTATAACTACTAAAGAGACTGCAATGAAACTCCACACAACGGACAAGGAGAGAAAATGCAGAGCATTACAACCATAACTCTATCTTCATTCAAATAAGAGTTATTGCCCTTTGTAATTTTATAATACTTTAATAACTCAAAAACTACTAAAGGGACTGAAAATTAAATACTTCTGGGTGATACATCGCGATACTACGTACATGCTCACTATGACGTTAGAATCGTAATATAGGAATTGAGTTTTTACCTTCAAATACATTGCACTGTCTGTCTGATTGTTGTGCAGTTCGAACATTTCAAAGCTGCATATTCAATATGTACTATACTATCGCAATTCAGAGAAAGACACACATATTTTCTTTCGTTAGTTTCCCGGAAATGTGCTAGTGTTACCATGACCGTTAGTTTCCCGGATATGTGCTTGTGTTACCATGTCCGTTAGTTTCCCGGATATGTGCTTGTGTTACCATGTCCGTTAGTTTCCCAGGGTATGTGCTTGTGTTACCATGACCGTTAGTTTCCCAGGGTATGTGCTTGTGTTACCATGTCCGTTAGTTTCCCAGGGTATGTGCTTGTGTTACCATGTCCGTTAGTTTCCCAGGGTATGTGCTTCTGTTACCATGTTTGTTAGTTTTCCGGGTATGTGCTTGTGTTACCATGACCGTTAGTTTCCCGGATATATGCTTGTGTTACCATGACCGTTAGTTTCCCGGATATGTGCTTGTGTTACCATGACCGTTAGTATCCCAGGGTATGTGCTTGTGTTACCATGTCCGTTAGTTTCCCGGGTATGTGCTTGTGTTACCATGTCCGTTAGTTTCCCGGATATGTACTTGTGTTACCATGACCGTTAGTTTCCCGGATATGTGCTTGTGTTACCATGACCGTTAGTTTCCCGGATATGTGCTTGTGTTACCATGACCGTTAGTTTCCCGGATATGTGCTTGTGTTACCATGTCCGTTAGTTTCCCGGATATGTGCTTGTGTTACCATGTCCGTTAGTTTCCCAGGATATGTGCTTGTGTTTCCATGTCCGTTAGTTTCCCGGATATGTGCTTGTGTTACCATGACCCTTAGTTTCCCAGGGTATGTGCTTGTGTTACCATGACCGTTAGTTTCCCAGGGTATGTGCTTGTGTTACCATGTCCGTTAGTTTCCCAGGGTATGTGCTTGTGTTACCATGTCCGTTAGTTTCCCGGATATGTGCTTGTGTTACCATGACCGTTAGTTTCCCGGATATGTGCTTGTGTTACCATGTCCGTTAGTTTCCCAGGGTATGTGCTTGTGTTACCATGTCCGTTAGTTTACCAGGGTATGTGCTTGTGTTACCATGTCCGTTAGTTTCCCAGGGTATATGCTTGTGTTACCATGTCCGTTAGTTTCCCAGGATATGTGCTTGTGTTACCATGACCGTTAGTTTCCCGGATATGTGCTTGTGTTACCATGACCGTTAGTTTCCCGGATATGTGCTTGTGTTACCATGACCATGCCTTTAGTTTCCCGAATATGTGCTTGTGTTACCATGACCGTTAGTTTCCCAGGGTATGTGCTTGTGTTACCATGACCGTTAGTTTCCCGGACATGTGCTTGTGTTACCATGACCGTTAGTTTCCCGGACATGTGCTTGTGTTACCATGACCGTTAGTTTCCCGGACATGTGCTTGTGTTACCATGACCGTTAGTTTCCCGGACATGTGCTTGTGTTACCATGACCGTTAGTTTCCAGGACATGTGCTTGTGTTACCATGACCGTTAATTTCCAGGATATGTGCTTGTGTTACCATGACCGTTAATTTCCAGGATATGTGCTTGTGTTACCATGACCGTTAGTTTCCAGGATATGCGCTTGTGTTACCATGACCGTTAGTTTCCCGGACATGTGCTTGTGTTACCATGACCGTTAGTTTCCAGGACATGTGCTTGTGTTACCATGACCGTTAATTTCCAGGATATGTGCTTGTGTTACCATGACCGTTAATTTCCAGGATATGCGCTTGTGTTACCATGACCGTTAGTTTCCAGGATATGCGCTTGTGTTACCATGACATCATAACAAAATAAGCCTCGAACTAGTAATATCAATAACTTTGACACCAACGTGTCAAACCTATAAAATAGTGGACCCGTCCATGGTCGAATCAGTAGACTGCTTTACTGTGCATGTCCTCAGGTCCCGGTTCACTCAAACAAGCCTTAGCCGTGGACTGCCAAAAATATGGAACACGCATATTGACAATATAAAAATTACATTGTTTCATTAAAAAACAGAAGGGAATGGTCATGGAATCTCAATTTGAATAAATCGATACAAACGTATCAACCCTATCTCCAGAAGTGGACCCTTCCTTGTGGCAATAATTCCGAAAAATCCATAGCTTAGCGATGGTAAATGATTGTGTGTGTGTGTAGTTCTGAGGTTTATAGTCCCTCCACCAACAAACACGACAAGTTTCCCTGCCGCGACGGGCACAATTGAGTCTGGACTGGAAGGTAAATGATATTGAAACAGCTATATGTTTTAATTGAATCTCAATATATTTACTGGCAAAAATATGAAACACGCATATTGACAATATGAAAACTACATTGTTTCGTTAAAAGCTCTACCTATATCTTTTTGTCCACCAATTGATATAAACTTTACTTAATTATAAAGAGGACTATGAAAAAGTTAAATGGCAATAATTTCATCCAATGTAATATGCGTTTTGCTGGGGAAAAACAGGATTGAAAAGATCGGATTTTTGAAATTGTTTTAGACAAGCCGATTGCGGAGATTTTCCGATCTTATTCGTTTACAATCGGAACTACCTCGTCTGATTAGCGAAGAGTTCCGATCGATTCGTTTGCTATCGGAACTGCGCCGAATAGTTTGTAATCGCATTGCGCATGTCCGAGAGAATCGTAAAAACTCGTAGTTCTCCGGCAGGAATAAACGGCTGGGCAGCATTTTATTCAAGATATTGTTTTGATCATAATTAATAATTTACAGAACTGGAATACGAACCATGTTTCTTCTTAGAATACTCATAAAATGGCTTTGTATACATATAAATGCAGTAATATTGAGTATTTAATATTTTACATTAAAAATCGCGTAGATATAGGTAGTGCCTCTTTAATCTATCTCCAGAAGTTGACCCTTCCTTCAAGTTTTGAGCAGGGAACCGGTTACTTCCAGTTCAGTTTTGAGCAGGGAAACGGTTACTTCCTGTGAAAAACCAGAGTGCAAGCCAAAAAGGAAGCGAATATCTGTGAACATATGTTTGTTTGCTATCATATGTGTATTATTTTTGACATAACAACCTTTGTTGAACCGTAAATTTCACAGAAACGAATTCTTCACACGTGTGAGGAATTCGTGCGAATTCTTCACACTTTTGTTACAAATACGCCCGTAAATATCACTAATCGAAAATGTGACATATACGTTTGACTATTTGTTTACTTTTTCGTACGAACGTATTTTTCACAGCCGGCTGACAGGATACAGTGTATCGCTTATACCATACAATTGGTATGTTAACAGTCTATCGGCCACATTTTTCAAGCAATCTTGACCAACCTTGGGCAAAACATATATGACCAAAATGTCTCGGCCAAGTTCGATTATGGGCCAGATCGTACAAGTATGACCAGAGTTATGGCCCATGATTTAGCAAAAATGCCATATTCTACCTTGTTAACACACTACCGTAGAGTAATCTGAATCATATTAAGATAGAATGTGAATGTTTATAAAATGCAAGCCAAGTTCGAGTTTTGGTCATATCGGCCTAGTAACACCAGAGTTATTTCCCTTGATTTAGCAAGAAACTGTATTTGATCTTATTAACACTCTAGAGGCTTTATTTCAAGACCAATCTCAATAATATTTAGACAGAATGTGTCAAGATCGAGTATGGGCTAGACACGCCAGAGTTGTTATTGCCCTCGATTTAGTACAAATGTCATATTGCATTTGGTCAAGTTAAACTTTTGCTTAGATAGGATCATTAAAAGCAGAGTTATGCGCCCCTGATTTAGCAAAGATTTTTTATGACAAAGAGGGTCAAATTTATCCCGAATGAATGACGTGGTATTTTTCGAAGAGATAATTTGACGATTTCCTGGGTTTTAACACCTTAGTTAGCCTCTTAGTTTTAACAAGCCCATAGATGGTTACGACTATGTCCTACCGAGCTATCCGGAAACCACTAAATGTCGGCTAATTAGTCTCTATACTAGTATACTCTGATTAAAGATACAACTTATCATGAATGTTGCGCTTTGACCTTTAACCACCGGGAAAGAAAAAATGCATTTTGCGAATCGTTTGAATATATTGCAGCGAGGTACTTTTTAAATCATTCTAGCTTTTCAACGGATATGTTTATGTAGATTTACTACAGATATTTACGGACAGACAGATAACTTGCCAAAATCGATTACTTTAGCTCGCACTGCATAATTTATGCACCTGCCATTCGACGACGTTATCGCACATAAATGTTTTACCCCTGTCCGTCCGTGCGTGCGCCTGTCCGTCCGAAATTTCATGTCGGCTCCATAACTTTCGCACAATTATTCCTCATATAAAACAATGGTGCGTAGCGCGCAACGGCCGGGCGGCTATATTCATGGTCAATGTCGCTGGGCGCTTAGAGGTAATAGAGTTTGTATGGACATTCGTGTCTGCTCTGTATATTCCACATACATAGACCGATTTTCAAATTATTTATGACACATTTATTCCTCATAACACAAACGTGCAACCGCCAGGCGGCTGCCTTAAATATCAAAGTCGCACTAAAGCAGGGACACCCATGTAGTATGGACACATTTGTAGGTACTGAACCTTTATGAAAGGGATTTACCTGTATTGATATTTTCATTTGTCTCGTTTACGGACAAACATGTAACCATTAAAATATGGTAAACGTCGCGCGATTTTACCTTTACGACTGTTCTATGTTATTTTTGCATCAAACGCCAAGTTATTAAAATTCTCCCATTTAACGGACCAAATGATGTAAAGTATTTTTATCAATACATATCGTTAGGTCTGTCATGTCTGTTATCATAAAAAAGACTACAGAAGCCCGATGTTTCGATAACGAAGCGAAAAGATGCGACGACGAAGCGCGAAGGTGCGATGGCACCATCGCACATCGCATTCGCATTCGCGCAACTTCATCGCACCTTTGCGCTTCGCCATCGCAACTTCGGGCACCGCCATCGCATCTTCGTGCATCGTCATTACATCTTCTGGCACCGCCATCGCACCTTCGCGCATCGCCATTGCAAATTCGCGCAACGCCACCGCACCTTCACGCATCGCCATTGCACCATCACGCATCGTCATCGCAGCTTCCGCTTGGAGATTCGGCCTTTATGCAATGCACGAAAACACGATGATGGAGCAAGAAGACGCACTGAGGAAGCGCGAAGAACACGATTTAAAATTTCGAAGTTATTTCGCGCTTCGCCGTCTCTTCCTAATGGATCGTATGAGAGAAAACCAAAAACGTACACCGTACAGCGATACACAAGCCAAATTAATACATTTTTTGTTGCCGTTAACATTGCACACAATTAATGGGAATACTATTCTATTCTATTCTATTCTGTTATGTTCTGTTTTCCATTCTCTGTTCTGTACTGTTCTGTCGTGTTGTGTTGCGCTCCGCCTATTTGTCTAATAATGTTATATTTTCACCGATCTGTATGTACATGTGACGTTTTCGTCTAAACAATCATTTATTGCATTTTTTTTCGTGCTGTTTTAACATGTGAAAAATACGTTTTTGCTCTACTAGGGGTAGAGATGCAAAACGTAAATTTCACAAATTTGTGACATATTCGTGCGATATTTGTGAAATATCCGCACGTATTCTTCACATGTGTGAAGAATTCGCACGAATTCCTCACACGTGTGAACAATTCGTTTCTGTGAAATTTACGGTTCAACAAACCTTTAACCGGTGTTATTGATTTACGTGTAAAAAGTGATTATAAAAGAGTAGTTGTACACTCTTTTTAATTATCAATGGGATGTGCGGTCTACAAGTTCGGTATAGCTCAGCCATTCCAATAGTCTCTGAGTCATTCCAATAGTCCCTGAGATACCGAAAAATCTCTGAGGCATTTCAATAGACTCTGAACTATTCCAATAGTCACGGAGACATTGCCGTAATATGTGAAACATTCCAATAGTCTATGAGAGATTTCAATAATCTCTGAACCATTCCATTAGTTTCTGAGAATTGCAGTAGGTTTTGAGCCCTAACAATGGTCCATAAAACATTCGTATAGTATCCGAGACATTTCAATAGTCTTTTAAACATTGCAAACGTCATGGATTACAATATGTAGGTCTATGCAAACGTGTATGAAATAAACAACGACAATTAAAATAGAATGGATCGTCATTTGAACATACCGTGATCTCGTCCTCTGTAGACTTGTTTTCTATGATCGGTACTATGAGGGTGTCGTGGTAATCAAAATGTGTTTCTATAAACGAAGCATGGTATAAATCATTAGATCAATAAATTAACTTATTCAGTTAAACTGTTCTAACATGTTCCGTATTTGCCCTTTTAGGGCGCAATGCACGATTTAGGGCACGAGGCACGGGTGATCTTACTCGTTCCTAGGAAACAGACTATGGAAAATGACTATATGCAAATGAGAAACACACTATACGTAAATTGGAACCATACTATATATAAATAGGAAACAGACTATATATATACAAATGGGAACAAGACTATATATGAATGGGAAACACTATAGTACTGAGTCCTGTATTTTTAGATAGCGAACAGTGAACATTCCCGCCGTCATATGTTTTCGATAGCGAACAGTGAACATTCCCGCCGTCATACGTTTTCGACGTTCTTTTGCTTTCGTTTATTTTGTATTATTTCGGATTACGCATGATTTCAGAGTTACCATGTGGAGATTGTTGTATTTAAGAAAATGTACATTCGGGTAGTTAGTTGCAAGAAAAGGACACCAGTTTTCCCTTTTCAAACTAATCCCAAAACTTCCCTTCAGATAACTTACTATTACAAGACTAACACATCACTGATTTAAAAAGACAATGTTCATCTGCACTGATTAAATCAGTGTCAGAAATACAAAAATCGCGTGAACAAAATGTTCAAAGTATATGTTTGGAGTTTTTGATAATTTTCAGCCATATACGAATATTTTTAACTTTGATCAATATGACACATATCGCAGATACATTAAGTTGCATGTGCCCAGGGTGCAAACGTAGACAGTATCTCCGTGAAACTTCTTTAAATAAAGGAAAAACGTATCTGTACGTCCTTGCACAGACATATTAATAAACAGATAGGAAACTTCCTATCGCAACCAATGAAAATCCCAAATATCACGTGGCACCTTAACTTTTCCTTCTATCTGCTCTCTCAATTATTCACTGATTCTGAGAGAAAACATAGTGAATAGCAAAATAAGATTATAATAATTACTGATTATTTCAAAATAAAAAATTGTATAAAAAAGAAGTTTAAAATTAAAAATGTCATCATTTTTCGCCTTTGTCTTAAAAATCAAGGTTTTGACATAGTCAAAGTTTCCGTCGAACTCCTTTTTTTTGCTCTAAATGTAAGAAAAAGCAAACTACTATCATTGGAAAGAAAATTAAATTTATGATGGGATTTGGCATGAATGAAACTTGTATCTATAAAAATCTTCATGATATGTGTGTTTAAAGTTGGGAACTATTTTTTGTGGAATTTTCGCACTGTGCCATGTGAAATTTAGATAGTTTTAGTAGTGTCCAATCTATTTGTTATTATGTCTGTGGTCCTTGTGAGTATATTAACAACTGCTGTTTGCAATTAAGTTTATAATTGCTAGTTTTACAGCGTTATACTTTGATCAAAACTATAATTATATCCAATTTAGGAACATCGTCGAAAACATGACGTAGTTCACCGGACATGCACGATGGGTACACTCCATAAATATTTCAAATGTGAACATACTAAGATCGAATACGTTAACTTTTTATTTCGTGAACGTTTTGATATATATTTTAAGTTCTACTGAAACTTTTTCGAATTTGAAATACATTGTTTGTTTTTTGTGTAATCCAAAATCAGATATATGCTTACATCGTCGAAAACCCATGACGCCGGGATACTATTATATAAAGTTTGAAATAATTGATATGTATGCCTAAACATTTGGGTATGTTTTGTTTTATAGTCTGTGTTGACGTATATAGGAAAATATAAAAAAAAACACAATACAATAGTTTAAACAAATAAAACAAATCTCTTATAATATCCTCATTTATTGTATTGTTTGACCTGTTTACAAAGCATGCACGAGCATTTTTTATTTCAGTTGTTGACCAATTAGGATGCAGTCCACGAAGTTTGTTTACATACATCAGGGCTTGTCAACGTTAATGACCGAAGTATTCCGAATGAGTGGACGACAGGTGTTTGGAACACTTCTGTCCGAGACCGGTCCCTTTAATTATCATCCCAGCATACATGTATTTGCAATGACAGATTGAATCAATGCAATTAGGTAATAGCTGTACCATTATTAGAGCAGCTTAGTTTCTCCATATTTGGAAGTCCAGTAACTTGTACGCTCATTGAAATGCATTAATATATATTGCAATTTTAGTTCCGACATGAAGTTAAAGGGAATGTAGCCACACTCATTATTATTTAGAGTTCTCAAAAACTTGGGGAAAATGTGATAATATTATCAAAATCGGCTGGTAAACAAAGAATGTATTAGCTTCGGTCACCCGGCCAGCTTCTGATTTCTTCGTTACGCTATGCTTCACGGATCCAGAACCATGGCCTTTGGAAAATAGGACGTTTAAAATCGCCCTCTCGTTTGGGCGATTTTTGAGAGATTTTGAGAGATTCAACGAGACTTTCAAAATACGTATTTTAAGTTAATTTAATAATAATTTCTTATTATTAACTTATGAGAAGCAGCAAGTGACGTTAAATAGAGAATATTATGTCAGTGCCTTTTACTATCAAGTTTATTAGGCGAGGCTTAGAAAACGAAGAATGGTGAGGCTCTGCCGAGCAATTCTTCGTTTTCGTGCCGAGCCTAATAAGTTTGATAGTAAAAGGCACTGACATAATATTCTATTTATCATGTAGATTATCCACATGTTCTGTATGAATTACTATTATTACCTATTTCTCAGAATGTTACGCTTATCGAGGACGCCGCCATGTTGTTGTTTTTTGTTTGTTTTATGACGTCAGGCAACGTTACGTGCATGACGTCAGATAACGTTACGTACAATAAACGCCGAGGGATTCCGCATTGATTTGCTCTTATGGTCATAGGCAAATAAAGCAAAATTTAATAGGTCACCCCTTTCTTTAATGGGCAGAAAAGTGCACATCTGCATGATAAAAAGTTAACTGATGCATCAACAATTGACGTTGTACGTTTATTTACAACATGACGTCACGCAAACATCGACTTTTAATTGTTCTAAGAGCTAGTGTGCGCTTTAATTGGCCTAATCTGCCCAGACCGATATCTGCAAGTAAGACATATGCATGATACGGTCTAGCTGGCCGAGACTAAGAATATATGACCATTTGTAGCTTGTTCTAAAACGGATATGTAGCCGCCATTTTGAGAACTATGATGTCATAGTTCTAGATTACCATATATGGCATATAAGTTGATAAATATCATTTAAAACAAAGAAAATCACTGCAATTGAATGCAAAATCCTTTACTGGTCATATAATGCATTATTACCCATAAGTACACATATTTTTCATATTTTCTATAAATCAGTAAATTATCATATTCATAAATAGTCCATGTATGTTCATTTAGAACTACGTCATAGCTCTCAATATGGCGGCTTCCAAATCCGTCATAACTTCTGTGTTTGTCATCCGATTTTGATAATTATTTTACCATTTGCCAAGATTTTCGGAACTCTCAAGAACGAAGATTGTATGGCTGTCTGACTACATTCCCTTTTAGTGTTTACTCCACTTTTTAAACCAATCAGCTGGCTCAGAATTTCAGATACTTGCACCATTTATTTTACTATCAGTGCTCTTCATTGTTTAGAGTGTGACCTATATAGAGACTATCGATAAAACCTATCAGAAATCTTCATAACCTATATCCTATACGAAGACCGACACAAATTTGAAAATCTCTCGATGCTCATTGGATGTAAACTTTGCTGATCTATACCTGTTCATTTCACATGCTTTAGGATGACATGCCGATCGCTTTTGTCTTAAACAGGATAGGGAGAGTGCCTTTAATAGGGGAAATACGATATGCCTATATTTTTATTAATACATTCAAATGAAGAAATTTATCTAAGCCTATGTTAGATTCATTTGCAAGAAACTTCTGGCACGGTTGTCAAGTATAGTATTACATGTACAATAAACAATGGTAAGTAACTGATATACCAGAGTTGCCTTTCTTGATACCCTGGATCATTTTTTGGTGAGTCATTCTGAACTCCACACCAGGCCATAACATTGATACCATCACGGCAGACTTTGTGTGCAGGTGGAACACCGCCGCGGCGTCTGTAACACAATTCATGGATAAAGCGAATTATATAGTGGAACTAATCTAAATCCACACTCGTAGGTTCCAAGTATACATAGGACTGTCACAAATAAAGATATGGTATGAGTTCACATAAACTGGTTCCATTGTCAGTGAGACTGAATACGTATGATTTTCTCACACAAAACAACGTACTCATTAAACACTACTGCCTCGCAGCATTTTACAGAACTCCAGTGGGAGGATCCTGAATCCATAATTGGTTCGCAAACCAAATATCGCGACCGGTTTGTTTTCAAAATGTAAGACGTGAGAACGGACAGTATTAAATTCTTTTTTTTCAAATGCAGTTTAATGATTGAAATAATTGATGTAGAACTTCCATAGATATTTGTTACTGAACATAAGTGCTCTTGCCAAATTCTCTGCAGACTTCCAGTGTGATATAACTATGTTCTCTATCTGTTCCCTTTTGATACTATGGCCAGTCACGAGGTGTCGGTTTGGCAATACTTCATAACAATTGAATTGACCTAGATTTGACGGCGCAACAACACATGAAAGGTTATGTGGAGTCTAACATGAATAAACATTTCAGGCTCACACTTTATTAACATCAATATCAAATATGGCTAGAACATTCTAACCCGCAGAACTGCAGAGTTGCTGCAAATTCTATTGTAGACGCTCCATTTACGATGCAGCCACGTTTCCACGTTTTCATATGCGGTGTCTTGATGAAGATGAAAACTGACAATAGGAAGGGTGTGGTGGTGGTGTGTGAGGGGAAAGGGGGAGTTCTTGTGACCGCACCGTGTCATTTGGTGTTGAAGGGATTCAATTTATATTTGTTAGGATTGTTCACGGGCAGATGATCAGATTTAAACGTCATTTTCATTTGACAAATTTTAAAGCACTTGTAGCACTTTTTGGTCTTAGACATTTAAGGGCCTAAACTGAACCTTGTGGCCGCAAATATACACTCCATTTTGAAGGGATTCAATTCATAGTCGGTTGGATTATTTGCCATCATTAGAAGATGATCATATTTAATCGCCATTTTGATTTGACAACTCCTTTATCAAATGTAAGGGCCTTATAACAACCTTGTGTCCGCAACTAGTCATTGGATTCAATTTTAATTTGGTAGGGTTGTTTGTCATCATAGTTTATCGTCATTTGTATGTGACAATTATTACCGAAGTTATGGCATTTTTTGGAGTTCGACATTTTATAGTCCAAATACGAACTTTCTTAGGACCTAATAAGGACTATAGTCATTCAGTTTTGAAGAGATTCAACCAATTTTTAAAAGGATTGTTTGCCATTATGAGAAGATGATATGTCATCGTCATTGCGATTCGACGATTCCTACGGAGTCACGTGTATGGCCCTTTTTGGATTAAGTCATTATAACGCCTTTAGAATAAGAAATTGTAATCACAACTAGTCATTCAGTTTGGAAGCGATTCATACCATTGTTGGTAGGTTGTTTGCCATTATGAGAAGATGACCATATTAGGAACATCGTTATTTACATAATATAATGTCTATGGGAGTCGTCGCTGTTTTAAGACTAAGGAAATTAAGTACTCCATATCAACCCGTTGTTCTCACCTGGTGCATTCGAAAGGAGTTCTATATAAAAGAGAAAAAAAATAGTGAATTTCTTGTTATTTTTGGGCTGTAACTGTATTCTGGACATGTAATTGATATCTTAAATGCATCTCAACACTCGTTTGACAGTTTTAGATATGAATTTCAAAAGTGAACGTAGGCTGGGTATGAATGAATGAGGGGCTGAGCAAATGTTGACATTTGTCCCAGTCTTTGTAAAACCACCGCTGATTCGTGTTGAATTCGTGTTTTAATAGCAGACATGTTTATCTTCATGAAGCAGTACGTTTCCCAGTATCCATATCAGGTTTGTGTTTTCTACAAGGTTTTAAACATGGTCAGATGACAATGGAAGTCAATGGAGAAATATTTAGTGTATTGGAGCCTGAAGACAACTTTTCTTACCAGGATGTAACCTGTAGACAGCGGTGATCAGAGGAGTGCAGGTGCTTTTTTTCAGGTTCTTTTCCTTTGGAGGCAGATCTACGTTGGTCCCATCACGTGTCTGTACGTACAGATCTTCTGGCTGAAACATTTGTGTTAGTTCTGAGTGAAAATAAGAAATATTCCATTAAGAAGCACATATAAACGGCCGGTTTCCTTTTTCTTTTGGTTCTCAGACCCTCCGACTTTATCTTTTGCAGAAATGAAAATATAAATGTGGACTCTATTTTCTGTAGAAACGAAAAATACATGTGACATATCTATTTTTAAAAAAAAATAGATTGTACAGTTGAATATTTCTATTTTATGAAAAAGTAAAGTTGAGATTTAGGGGAATAACTAACGGCGTCTGCGATATTTTTTTTAATATACAAAACAGAAAACTAAGTGAGACGTTTCTGGCAATTTTGAACGCCGCTCTCACTATACGTTTTCATACTTCTTGTTAAATGATTCAACTATATATAAACTTTCAAGCAGTGAACAGAATATACTGTTTACTAAGGTTATTTATCATATACTTCCGGTGACGTTTGATGTTTGTCTGCAGTCGTGTCTTGTCGTGCCCTCAGTGGTTTGTTCTCTTGTTGCTCTGGCTTCTGCCAAGTCACTGAGTACCTTCCTTGTGGCTTTCTAGGCTATTGTTTTTTTTTGTATTTATATATACACGAGCATTTTTGTGTTTTACTTATATTGCTTATTAATGCTGCCTTGTTGGTTAGAGAATAGTTCATGGCGGAGATTTCTTTATTTACACTGTCCCGTTTTATTGGGTTGACAATAGGATATGTGTGAGGTTTGGTGCACCCTAGAACCTGATTTAAACCCCAGTGGCCTTTTTTGCCACTGACCGTTCCAAGGCGGTAGCCTTATTGTCAACCCTTTTGTGTTTATGATGTCTTATTTGGCCTTTTATTCATCTTTAAATGTGTTCTTTGTTTCTGTGTGTGTTTGTGGTTGACTGTCGCCCTTGAATGCTGCGTTTCCTGTTCCCTATAATTACGTTGCTTTTTGAATAAACGACATATACCTCGCTAGTCATATCAATCAGGATTTAATTGCTGAGCAATAAAGCTTTATCACACGCGTCAAATAAAGGTAAAAAAAGTCATATCACGGAGATATTTCAGCGGAGTGATATGGAAATCACCGATTAGTTATGATTTTTTATCACATACTTCCCTATAAATACGTTGTTTTTAAATATATACAATACGTCATATCACGGAAATAACCGAATATTGTTATGACTCCTTGAGCGGAGTGATACGGAAATTACCGATTAGTTACGATTGTATACGATGTGTCACGCGTTATGGTTTGTCGTCTGCATTCCATCCTGTTTTTGCGCCAGATTATTGGCGATACATTAACATGTGTACGTTGATCTGTCATCTTTGACCATACCTCTAAGGAAATGACTTGACTAGTAGTGCTAAGAAGGTGAAATAAAACAGATGATAGATAGATAGAAATAAAATGAAGGAATAAATAGGGCATATAATACACGGGCCATAAAGAGAGTTTAACACATTTAACACATGTATAATAAACTTAATGATACAGAACCATCCGTCGATGAATTGGCATTCATTTTAAATCAAGTTTCGGAAATAAATGTCGTGTAGATATACACAAGTTTACCTATTATCTATTAATAATAGTATTGTTTTCTCCCTGGAAAACACCATAGTAAGTTAGTTGAAGTTGACAGTTAACAAAGTCATAGCTGAAGTATACGATAAATAGAATAAAAAATGGCTATGTTCATATCACACCCTATATCACTATGGGGCTGATATGGTGTCTCCGGCCTTATATAGGATGTGATATGAAAATACCCATTTATTATTCTCTATATACGATTTGTTACGCGTATGGTTTGTCGTCTGCATTCCATCCTGTCTTCGCGTCAGATTATTGGCTATATATCTACATCTACATGTGTACGTTAAACTTTGACCATTACTCAACGGAAATGGTTTCACTAGTAATGCTAAGAAATTGAAATAAAAGAGAGAATAGATAGATAGAAGTAAAATAAAGAAATAGATAAGGCATAATACACCATCCGTGAATAAAATAACCACTTATGACCATTCATTTTTATTTAAACAATTTCCAATTCAGTGGCATTCATTTTAAATAAAAAATTCGGAAAAAACTAATTCGTGTAGATCTACACTGAGGCCCTCCCAGGCGGTCCATGTTCCCTGAAAATATGATCCAATGTTCCCTTGTTCCCCAATACTATTTTGCTCTGTTCCCCAAACATATTTTTGCAATGTTCACTTGTTCCCCATAAATATTACCAATAACAGACAATGTTCCCTTGTTCCCCAAAAATAAGGGGATGTTCCCTTATTCACCAAAATCCGTGGGAGACCCCCTACACTTACGCGACAGACGTGAACACATCAGAATGGGATGACATCTATTAATAACATTATTGTTTTCTCCCTTGAAAACAACGTAACAAGTTAGCTGAAGTTAACAGTTCAGCAAAGTTATTGCTGAAGTATATGATTAATAGAATAACAAATGTTTATTTTCATATCCCAGCGGCACCCTATATCATGCCCTCGACCCATATCAGCCCTCGAACTTAAGCTCTGGGGCTGATATGGTGTCTCAGGCCTGATATAGGGTATGATATGAAAATACCCATTTATTATTCTCTATGTCAAATTATAGACGCATGTTCCTTGGTAATGTTGTATACATACAAAAAGAACACAAGTCTATTCTAGAATATTGGTTGTCACAGTGTACTGAATGTATGTATGGAGTTTGACGTCGCTTTTAACAATCGTTAGAGTCATCACGACGATGTCTTCTTATAGCAGCAAGCTCAATGCTCAGCGTTACAGTGCTGCTACACTAAAATACCACGCCGTAGACACATGCCATGATACCCTACCCAGTCATATTATACCGACACCGGGCCGACCAGTCCTAGAACTAGCCTTTAGCAATCTCTCCCAGAGCCCATTACATTGACCTCTGTCAACGTCTAAGAAAGTAGCCTGTGATCACATGATAGTTTGTCAGCTAGCTAAAATAGCCAGAATTTCGCCAGTTTGATAGCTAAAATATCATAATGGCGAACAGAACTTCAACACCGTGACACCACCAACTATCGGCTGCTGATTGACAGGTAAACAGTCGAAAGAAACACGACTTATTTTCTACATTTTGATATCTATTTTAAGTTAATAATTTAATTTAAGGTAGGTTGTTAAGAGCTATGTGATACTGGAAAGTGCTGGTAAGCAGAATGTTATATTGTAACCCTATGCGAACGATTTGGTGGTGCGTATTTTGAATGTTTTGACGCGGAGTGATATGCCAAAGTACAAACCTTTATTCTACCGCAATATAATTCTGAACATAATTTAGTGTATATGTAAAACATTCAAGCCGAACAATTGTCTTCTGTAATTTAAGCATTTCATACAAATTGAATGCAGAAAAATATTGTAATTTAAGCATTTCATACAAATTTAATGCAGAAAAATATTAGTGCAATCAAACAATTTTGCATTTCCATCGTTTTTTATCGTTTGCCAAGATTCTTGGTATTTGATGAGACGTTGACAGAATGTATGTGTATGCAAGGAACGACAACTCTGGGTAGAGATTGAGCCTTGAGGTGTAGCCCACCCATTGCAACACAGGAAGTGTCGGCCTGGGGTATTGCATAATGGCTGTCAATAAATAATTCTCATTTCTTTTTTGTAAAAGAAAGGCATTTTAACTAGTTTTAAGTACTATTTTTGGTTTATATCACATTTTTGATCTAATTGTTACATTTTTCAAGCATTGTCATGTTAAAATTGTGAGTTTTAATTTGTTTTGCTTATATGGAAATGAGTGTATGAATACAATATTTAGGCATCTCAGTGTTTATGTCTTTAAAGGGAGCATTCATTCATGAGACAAGTTCTTTCTTAGAAGATACATGAACCCCATTTTTCTGTGGATAGGTGTCATTTGTGATGAGAATGTAAGTTATTCATTTTTAATTTGGGCCTAGATAGGAATGACAACATGGCATTTAAATTTTAATTCACACACAACTCAATGCAACAATCAATGGACGTGTTACACCTTTATATGCTGAATGTCAAGTAAGGGAAGTAACAGTACCATGTGTAAGACGTCTTTGGTATGACCCGGCCGGGGATTGAACCCATAACCTCCAGCATGCGACGCGGACGTTCTACATCAACTCCACCGCCGTGGTAACAATTACTAAAATAATCCTTCTAGGTCATGTAAAATAAATTATGCTTTACCTGAACACATTCTTTCTGAACACCAGAGGGCGTGATGTAAATGTCATCTCTGTAAAAGAACAAAAAACAAATGTATAGTAAAAGGGACACATGGCAATCTTGATTTGTTTAAAAACTCTCGGTTATATTGCACCGATATATATATTTTAAACCTATGGTCGAATAACATGAACAATTTAAAACTCAACATTTTATTCAATTATATGCATGCAGGTTTAAAGTCAAAATGATACTGGATAAAATAAGTTCAGTGCTTGATAAACACTTCTAGATTGCCGCGTGTCACTTTAATGTTACGAAAGGTGGCGTACTGTATTGAAAAACCGGGCCTGAAATTCACGAACCATTCTTGAGAATATTCTTTTTACTTAAGCCCAAGTACGCAACTTTCAATCACACATATTTCTATAAGCCTTCACAAGAAGCTGCTATGTATAAATATGATAAATACTAATATATAGCAAACTCCATACAATTGTTTATCTTTAAAGGGACACACGGTAATCTTGAAGTGTTTGATTTATATATCCAGTATCATTTTTACTTTTACACTGGTTACATTTAAATAAATCAAATTTTAAGTATTCATTATTTCGTCTTATTATACTATAAGTTTTAATATATTATTGGTGCATTAATATCAAAAATTATTAATATGCAAAAGTAAATTGCTTAATACTATTCTTATAATTAATATTAATGACTGAATAAATGCAAGTTATGCGGAAAAAGTAACGGGACGCCGTGAGTTTTTAAAAAAATAAAGATTGCCGTATGTCCCTTTAAAAGTCATGGGAATACTTGAGCTCAAGTCCAGAACACAGGTACCGGTTTAAAAAAAAAAAAAAAAAAAAAAAAAAAAAAGGTTATATTCTATTAGTATTTAATAGAATATAACTTTTTTTTTTTTTTTTTTTTTCTTTTTTTTTAAACCGGTACCTGTGGTCCAGAATAGTCGGAAGAATGTCTGGTGAATTCCAGGCCTGGTAACGTGTGCACAAGCAGGTTCTGGTGAATTCCAGGCCTGGTGAATTCCAGGCCTGGTAACGTGTGCGAAAAAGCAGGTTCTGGTGAATTCCAGGCCTGGTAACGTGTGCACTAGCAGGTTCTGGTGAATTCCAGGCCTGGTAACGTGTGCACAAGCAGGTTCTGGTGAATTCCAGGCTTGGTAACGTGTGCACTAGCAGGTTCTGGTGAATTCCAGGCCTGGTAACGTGTCCACAAGCAGGTTCTGGTGAATTCCAGGCCTGGTAACGTGTGCACTAGCAGGTTCTGGTGAATTCCAGGCCTGGTAACGTGTGCACTAGCAGAGCAGGTTCTGGTGAATTCCAGGCCTGGTAACGTGTGCACTAGCAGGTTCTGGTGAATTCCAGGCCTGGTAACGTGTGCACAAGCAGGTTCTGGTGAATTCCAGGCTTGGTAACGTGTGCACTAGCAGGTTCTGGTGAATTCCAGGCCTGGTAACGTGTGCACAAGCAGGTTCTGGTGAATTCCAGGCCTGGTAACTTGTGCACAAGCAGGTTCTGGTGAATTCCAGGCCTGGTAACGTGTGCACTAGCAGGTTCTGGTGAATTCCAGGCCTGGTAACGTGTGCACAAGCAGGTTCTGGTGAATTCCAGGCCAGGTAACGTGTGTACTAGCAGGTTCTTGTGAATTCCAGGCCTGGTAACGTGTGCACTAGCAGGTTCTGGTGAATTCCAGGCCTGGTAACGTGTGCACTAGCAGGTTCTGGTGAATTCCAGGCCTGGTAACTTGTGCACAAGCAGGTTCTGGTGAATTCCAGGCCTGGTAACGTGTGCACAAGCAGGTTCTGGTGAATTCCAGGCCTGTTAACGTGTGCACAAGCAGGTTCTGGTGAATTCCAGGCCTGGTAACGTGTGCACTGGCAGGTTCTGGTGAATTCCAGGCCTGGTAACGTGTGCACTAGCAGGTTCTGGTGAATTCCAGGCCTGGTAACGTGTGCACAAGCAGGTTCTGGTGAATTCCAGGCCTGGTAACGTGTGCACAAGCAGGTTCGAATGTACCACGTACCTCCCGATAACACAATGAACATGTATCATTCTATCGAGTATTTCAATATACATGTACATGCAATAACAAATTAAGGTACTATTTACACTCAACATGTATGTTTAATTTCAAAGGGCCATAACCCATGTACAAATATTAAAGTCACTATCCCGCCAATAACAGAAACATTTTACAACACAAAACCGTTCTTTCGAACTCTGTCTATGTGTCTAGGTTTATATGCAGATCAAAAGTCTATATTTACTTAAATAACTGCCACTGAGTATGCGTAAAATAAATTTAGAGTCAAGTGGTAACTCATAATTCGAAGCATGATAGGGCCGATTGAGGTGGTGATATTATATTTGTAGACGATTTGCAACTTTTGTAAGTTACATATATACTTTATGGTTATAGTAAGCTTAGAAACGGTTCACATTTTTTTTGTAAAAATTGCTTGTTGTTGGTGGGATAGCTACCTTAAACAAAACTGTTATATTTCTACGCTACCATCTTCAGATCATACGTAATCAGTATGCGAAATATTAAAACAATCCACCTAAATGAATGTGAAGTTGAACACATGAGGATTTCGTCTAAATATAAGTTTTAAACAAGAGGTCAATGACCTTGAAGCTCTACTGATTGATTTTGATTTCAGGAAGTAGTCGCTACAGACTTGCTTTCTGAAAATCTATTTTTAACCGTGGCGGCCATCTTGAATATCCGCTAGGATCAATTAGACATTAAGAGCAACATTCCTGTGAAGTTTCATGAAAATCCGTTAAGTAGTTTCAGAGGAGTAGTCGCTACAAGTTTTCATTATATAACTCTATGTAAACAAAGATGGCCGCTGGTAGCCATGTTTAACGTCAAATCAAAACGATTTTCGACAAGGACCAACATCATGTCATACTGATCATTTTAGAAAAAGTCCCATATCAATATCTCTTATAGTTTTGAAGAAGTAGTCGCTACAAACTTATTTATTTTAAATCTATTTTTAGCTGTGGCGGCCATCTTGAATTTCCGGCCGACCTGAAATTTTTCTAGGATCAACTAGACATCAAGAGCAACATTCCTGTGAAGTTTCATGAACATCCGTCAAGTAGTTTCAGAGGAGTAGTCGCTACAAGTTTTTACTATATAACTCTATGTAACCAAAGATGGCCACTGGCAGCCATGTTTAACGTCGAATCAAAATAATTTTCCACAAGAATCAACATCATGTCATGCTGATCATTTTAGAAAAAGTCCCATATCAATATCACTTATAGTTTTCAAGAAGTAGTCGCTACAAACTTGTATTTTAAAAATCTATGTTTAGCTGTGACGGCCATCTTGAATTTCCGGCCGACCTGAAATTTTGCTAGGATCAATTAGATATTAAGAGCAACATTCCTTTAAAGTTTCATGACAATCCGTCAAGTAGTTTCAGAGGAGTAGTCGCTACAAGTTTTTACTATATAACTCTATGTAAACAAAGATGGCCGCTGGCAGCCATGTTTAACGTTGAATCAAAACGATTTTTGACAAGGATCAACATCATGTCATGCTGATCATTTTAGAAAAACTCCCATATCAATATCACTTATAGTTTTCAAGAAGTAGTCGCTACAAACTTGTATTTTAAAACTCTATTTTTAGCTTTGGCGGCCATCTTGGATTTCACATCAACATGAATTTTTGCTAGGATCAACTAGACTTTATGGGCAACATTTCTGTAAAGTTTCATGAATATCCATCCAGTAGTTTCAGAGGAGTTGTCGCTACAAATAAAAGTTTACGGACAGACGGACAGACAGACAGACAGACGGACAGACGGACGACGGACGCCGCACCACGGCATAAGCTCTGCTGATCTCTGATCAGTAGAGCTAAAAATCGAAGTGCCATAACTCACACAAAAATAACCGAACCATACATTTTTTCCTTCGCTATCATGTCCACAGCATACACTAAGTCATCTTGCCCAATATTAAAACAATCCACCTAAACTCACGAGGATTTCGCCTAGATATAAGGTAAAAAATCGAAGGGCCATAACTCACACAAAAATAACCGAACCATACATTTTTCCCTTCGCTTTCATGTCCACAGCATACACTAAGTCAGCTTGCCCAATATTAAAATAATCCACCTAAATAAAAGAGGAGTTAAACACACGAGGATTTCGTCTAGATATGTTATAAATTAAACAAAAAATGTCACTGAAAGTGACAAATGTCCCCGAAGTGACCTTTGCTCTCTAAGTGGCCTTGGCCTTGGAGCCATGGACCTGGAGTTTGTGCGAGACACGTCGTCTTGGTGTGGTGATACTTGTGCCAAGTTATTTGAAAATTCGCCCAAAAATGTCAGAGTTATTGACCGGACACGATCGAACAAACGGACGGACGGACTGACGGACGGTGTGACTACTATATGCCGCCCTTCGGGTGCATAATGGTCAAAGGGCCATAATTCATATAAAAATAAACGAACTATATATCTTTTCTTCGCTATCATGTTCATAAGTGACAAATGACCCAGAATTGACCTTTGACCTCTAAGTATGACCTTGACTTAGTATGACCTTGATCACGGACCTGTATATTGTGCGTGACACGTCGTCTGGTTGTGGTGAGCACTTGTGCCAAGTTATTTGAAAATCCATCCAGGAATGCTAGAGTTATTGACCGGACACGATCTGACTTGACCTCCAAGTGTGATCTTGACCTTGAAGCCACAGACCTGGATTTTGTGCACGACACGTTGTCTTGTTGTGGTGAACACTTGTGCCAAGTTATTTGAAAATCCGTCCTGGATTGCCAGAGTTATTGACCGGACACGATTTGACCTTTGACCTCTAAGTGTGACCTTGACCTTAGAGCCACGGACATGGATTTTGTGCGCGACACATGTTGTTGTTGTGGTGAGCATTTATGCCAAGTTATTTAAAAATCCGTCAAGGAATGCCAGAGTTGTTAACCGGACACAATTGTATGGACGAACGAACGAACGAAGAACGAACGAACGAAGGGACTGACGGACGGACGGACAGTGCCACTACTATATGCCACCCTTTGGGGGCATACAATTCAGAAGCCCATACTTTAGGTACAAATGATCAAATCAAAAATACTTTTCTTCGTTATTATCTTCACATCACTCTTAGTCAGCATGCCAAATATTAAAACAATCCACCACCTAAAAATGAACGTGAAGTTTAGTCTACAGACGGACGACTGGACGGAAAAGCTCAAACCAGTATGCTGCCTTCGTTGCCGGGGTATAACGAAACTATGCTATAAGTTTAAATTGACCAATTCAACGGTACAACACCTACCCACATCTAACGCTGAGCGCGCCCCCTGTGCCCGTCATCCATCCTAGATGGTAGAACTTCCGGCAAAGGTCCGGTATCACAGCTCGGGGATGATCCTGCACGTGTAGAAGAAAACAAAATAAATAAACACTACTGTGAATATATTAATCAAACCTAATTTTAAACAATAGATTAAAAAGTACTGAGTCTACTATTTACAGATTTTAAATATCACAGAGATAGTTTTGTTTTCTATATTGTGTCCACTATAACCTTTCCCACTTTCTGTCTCAATGAACCAGTTCTACTTGTCCACACTCTCGCGGTCTCACAGCACTATGCTCCCCGACCCTGTCCACACACTCGCTGTCTCACAGCACTATACTCTCCGACCCTGTCCACACACTCGCTGTCTCAGAGCTCTGTACTTCCCTGTCATTTCCACACACTCGCTGTATCAGAGCTCTATCTCACCGACCCTGTCTCACAGCATTTTCATCCCGGATCATGTCCAAACACGCACTGTCTTAGGACTCTACTCTCCGATCCTGTCCACACACTCTGTCTCGCTGTCATACAGCATTGTATTCTTCGATCCCCGTCCAAACACACACACACACGCTGTCACAGAGCTCTACACGTTTCGATCCTGTCCACACACTCGCCGTCTCAGAGCTCTTTTCTCTCCGATCCTGTCTACACATTCGTTGTCTCAGAACGCTATACTCCCCGACCCCGTCCACACACTCGCTGTCTCACAGCACCATTACTATACGACCAAGTCCATACACTCGCCGTCTCACAGGACCATTACTCCCCGATCCATATTCATACACTCGCTGTCTCACAGCACTATTACTATACGACCATGTCCACACACTCACCGTCTCACAGGACCATTACTCCCCGATCCATATTCACACACTCACTGTCTCAAAGCGCTTTACACTTCGATCATGTCCACACACTGGCTGTCTCACAGCACCATTACTCCCCGACCTGTCCACATACTCGCTGTTTCAAAGCACCATACTCCCCGATCCTCTCCACACACTCGCTGTCGCAGAGATTTATACTCTCCGTTCCAGTCCACACACTCAATGTCTCGTAGCAACATATTCCCCGACCCCATCCACACACTCGTTGTCTCACAGCACTATACACCCCGACCATGTCCACACACTCGTTGTATAAGAACACTTTACACCCAGACACTGTCTACACACTCGTGGTCTCAAAGTACCATTACTCCCCGACCCTTTCCACACACTCGCTGTTACACAGCATCATTTCGCTCCGACCCTGTCTACACACTGGCTGTCACACAGCACCATTTCTCCCCGTACTTGTCCACACACTCGCTGTATCACACCACCATTTTTCACCGATCCTGCCCCCACACTCGCTGTCTCACAGCACCATTTCTCCCCGACCCTGTCCACACACTCGCTGTCTCACAGCACCATTTCTCCCCGACCCTGTCCACACACTCGCTGTCTCGAAGCACCATTGTGCAATGAATGGTATGAAACTGTTATGTCTTTTAGTTCAACACTTTTTAAAACTGAAGCATATTAAAGTGCAGTACGAACCTCCGCATATTGTAAAGATCCCATCACTTGTTGGTATATAGTTGTTAGGGTACGTCTTTTTTTCTGTAACATAGAAAAGCTGTTAATATATATATACTTTCTTTGACAGAGAAAGCAAACATTAGACGACACATATTAAAAGCAGCCCGATATAAAACCTGTATATATCTCTACCTTCTTTTACACAGAAACGATACACACTGATGACTCTTGTAAGTAGCCTACTTAGTTTTAAATGCTAATAAAACATGTATTTTGCATCATAATTTGCTAACGTTGTTAACACGTTCTTAAAAGCGGTATGGACTATGAATGTAATCCGATTATTACAATGAATATTTATGTCAATTGTATTTGTTGAATTTGTTAAAAATATATCGATGAGTCATACGATTGTTGTCAAAAGTTAAAAGATACGAAATAAAATGTTTTTACCCTCTCGCTATCAAATGAACAGTGCGAAACTGTCTGGGTTAATACTCAGCAGCGCTCACACACGAATCTTGTATTTACATACTGTACGCGTATAGCGTGTCTAAATTCACCGAATGATGTCAATGAATAACATTTTGTCAAATGAGAATCTAAAATTATTCTTCACGAATATATAAATAAACTTTGACTGAATTGTAAAAACACTTCTTAAAAATCATCAGTAGATGCACGTTTCTCCAACATCGCCAAGAGAATCTTTAATAGCCATTATTACTCCACCTCTGGTCATAGCTGCATTCGTTCAGTAAAGTGGCGTTAACATTTCAAGACTAATATCCCGATGATGGAACCTGATATTTGGCGTAAGTTTGGCTAGATTTTCGATATGTCAATTTGAACGTGTTGATTCTTACGGATGGCGGAAGCCAGGTATCTATGCGCCAATTTCACCAACAATTCCTTAAGTTTTACTTAAATACTTAAGAAAATACTTAACTAAGTCACTAAGTAAATCTTAGCAGAAATGTGTTTCACCAACATAAATTAAGTGTCCACTTGATAACTAAGCTAAATTAAATTTTTACTTTAAGTAAATTGGTTTGGTGAAACATGTTTTCCTTACTTTAGAAAACTTAGGAGGTAAACTTAAATTTAAGTTTTTAAGTAGCTAAGTATATACTTAAGGTTGTTGGTGAAATCCTCATGAGAAATGGGGTGGTCTGCCCCTACCACAAAATATCGGCCGTTATACAGGGCCTGACATGTGCTGAAAATGACGTAAAACACCATTCAAACAAACAACCGGCAAATACTTCCTTACAGATGTTCCTATATACGTTTATGTAAAACGGTCACTACCGTGGCACCCCCAGTGTCACCATTTAAATAAACTTAGTCGAGTTCCAAAAGCTAAAGCTACATGCAGTATATGACAACTCTGTTTCAGAGAAATACATGTGACCCCTGTTAGCTCCTGTAGTTTCAGAGAATACGTATGTTTTAAAGATTTTCCTATAGGATAACTCTATATAAAACTGTGGGTCATCATTTAAACAAAAGTTTTAGAGGACCATAGGCTTATGCTGCATGTAATATATGATAGCGCTATACCTATTGGTTTTAGAGAAGCAGTTTTTTTTGTGTTTTTTTAAAGTGTGAGCGTAGGGGCTAGGCCTAAATTTGATTCCATTGTCACCACATGAACATACTAAGTAGAAGACCATAATCTGGACACGCACAATATTAGACCTCTAGCACTTGTAGTTTCAGAGAAGAAGATTTTTAACACGATATTCCTATGTAACTATTTAAATATGTGACCCCGGGGCGGGGCCATATTTGACCAGGTGGTCAATATTTGAAACTTGGTAGAGGACAATAAGCGTATGATACATGACATATATGAGACCTCTATACCTTGTGGTTTCAGAGAAGCAGAACTATTAAAGTTTATCCGAAATAAGACGATGTTAAATATGTGAACCCAGGGGGTGGAGACAAATTTAACCCTAGTCACCATTTGATCATACGTAGTAGCAGGGAGTACAACGTACGTACTCCCTGGTAGTAGAGAAACTTATGCCACAAGCATAATATTACACCTCTAGCTCTTGAATTATCAGAGAATGTATGTTTTAAATATTTTCCTATGCAACTCTTTCTAAAACTGTGACCCTCAGGGCAAAGTCAGATTTGACCCCAGTATCATCCTTTGAACAAACTTGGTAGATCAGCATTATAAAACAAATAAATGGTACAACCATACTATTAGACTTGTAGTGTCAAATTGTGCGTGTTCTTTTGTGTTTTTTTGAAAACGATATTTAACAGATAATGTATGGTGCTGAGGTCCATATGCAAGTTTATGGACTGGGCAGTCAGACCTAGAATGTGATATGCCACGCACTAGCGGGGGTTCAGACCTATAATGTTATATGCCACGCACTAGCCCCCCCCCCCCCCCCCCCCCCCCCCCCCCCCCCCCCCCAACGGATCATACATGTATGTCTATGTTCCTGTAGATAAAATATCAAACAATTTCTCGATGCACGCCCTCAGTAATTCTGAAAATTGACCAAAAGCTTACGCCCCTCATCAAACAATTTCGATGCACGCCCTCAGTATAAAAAATGTTCTCGCTCGCTCGACGCATAATGGCTAATGAGTGTTTTAATAAACACAATGTTAAATCCTTTTATTTGAAAACGGACTTTTTTACCGTATCAATGCACTACCGCAACCGTTTTATGGGGCTAGAAACGGACCCGAAAATTGACCAAAATCTTACGCCCCCTATCAAACAATTTCGATGCACACCCTCAGTAGTGAAAATTGTCTCGCTCGCTTCGCTCGCTCTACACATAAGGGCTTATGAGTGATTTAATTAACATATTGTTAAATCCTTTTCCTGGATCCGCACCTGCCACGGAACAAGCCCAGAAATAGGCACGTGATATAAATAAGGAGTGTTAGCTTTGACGACAGTTCACCTGATTTCCCTATGCCTTACTAGTAATTGAATCATTTGATGTTGAAATCATTTTTAGGCGTAGGTTCTACCTGCGTCTATTGCCAGCATCGTCATTTGGCGACACCCCATTATAGTTGAGCCCCATCTAGTGACACGTTTGAGATAGTGTTGTGCAGTACTAGTCTAGATCATCTGCGACGCTTATTTTCAAGACAAACGTTTGTATTTACAATTAAACGTTGAAGATGATCAAAACTAGTGCAGTACATGACTGTCTCGATTATTTCTATGCTGGTTTCCCGCAATACATTATCGACATAAATCAGCGTATCGTAGAAGACAACCAATCAGTTGCTGGCGTTGAATGACTGAATATAATCACATACATTTGCAGAGTCCAAACTCTATTGTGCCCATCGCGTCAGGCTTACCTCGACGTGTTCGTTGGCGGACGGACTATAAACCTTAGAACTACACACACACACACACACACATACATTTGACATACCAATATAACATTCCGCCGTGGTCTAGAGGTTAGCATAGCTGCCGTAAGTGCACGTTTTGATTTCAAGCGTTCGATTCCCGGTGCAAGCGAACAAATATTACTCGCCCTTTTTTTATTTAATAAATTTAGTTTAATAATATTTTATTGCAGATATGTTACAATACATCAATTCAACATTACAATATGCATAGAAACATATGCAAATGGATTGAACTACAAGTTATTACAACATTAGTTACAGTTTTCTCCACTGTGGCTGAAAAAGTGTACGTGATTATCGGTTTGAAATTGTAACAATACATTTAAATATAAATTTGATAAGAAAAAACGAAGATTTTTTTTCTCCAAAAAATTTAAACTCATAAATCAATAAAAATTAAAGTAGGTCGGCTAGGAATTTGTTTTAAATCAGTTATTTTCAATAATAGGAAAAATGTTGCTTAGAGGTTTTGTTCGTATTCAAATAACTTTGATATACATGAATATATCATGAACAAAACCTTTTTACTGTAAAAACAGTTTTGGGTCGGGTAGGTGTGTGTGTGTGTGTGGAGCTCACTATGTCGAACATTAATCTTGTATAGGTTTCCACGTTTCTCAAATTATTATGGTTTTCTTTTCTCTTTACGAGAGCTGGCAAATTAAAAAAATACTGTACAGCACATTGTCTTGGTTGTTTGTTGTGTTCAGCATAATCTCTCGTGTTTTTCTGTTCATTAACTGCTCGAAGTTACCCGTGAGGGTATGAAGCAGAATAGATAGATCGATAGATAGATAGATAGATTAAATAACTTCCTTTATATTAAGGTTTATAGTCCCTCAACCGTAATTAAACCAAAAGGATACCCTAATGGTATAGGCACAATACAGTCTGGACTTTCTATTTAAGTAATACC
>JAWPHD010008822.1:0-110695 GCA_037043455.1 Cyrtodaria siliqua
GGCACATATCAGCCACCATAAGTTACACTTATTTACTAGTATCCACATTTCATTTTCAATGAATGTAAGTGATCAGTATTAAGTAGCTTGCTAGCATACGTGTATACTTGCCTTAGTATACCTTTTTATATATAATTACTATATATATATTGTTGTTTTTCCAAGCTTCCATTGTTCAGATAAATCTTATTTTACATAGAGTAATAACATACATCATGCACTATGTGCATAGACATAACTCATTCTAGTTATTCATTTTTTGTTTAAATGTACCAAGTATATGTATACAGTCATCTTATCGTAATTAAACGTATAGAAAGATACATGTGATGTTATTAGATCACCTGAGTCGAAGGCTCAAGGTGATCTTTTGGAACACTATTCGTCCGTCGTCCGTCGTCGTCCGTCGTCGGTCATCGTTAATTTTGCTTCAAACGACTTCTCCTCAGAAACCGCTTGGCCAATTTGGACCAAACTGCATATGGATGATCCTTAGATGAATGCATTTAGATTTGTTAAAAATTAGGTCAGCGCGACATCCAAGATGGTCTACTATAACTATATACTATATATGGTCGAAACCTTAAAAAAATCTTCTTCTCAAGAATCGCTAGACATATTTCGACAGTTCTTCTTTTAAAATGATCGACAACGCCTAGACTATCAAGTTTATTCAAATGAAATCCCCGGGGTCAAACATGGCCGTGCCCCCGAGGGTCCAAAGTTTGTATATTGAGATTTTGCATGTTTGTCATAGACTTATATAGGACACAAATTTAAAAAAGTCTTCTTTTTTGAAACCACAAGGCAAAGAGCTCTCATGTAATACATGTAGCATCAGCTTATGGTCCTCTGCTAAGTTTGTTCAGATGGTGACCCTGTGGTCACAGTTTTACATAGACTGATATAGGATTTTTTTTAAAAATCTTCTTCTCTGAAACTATGAGAACCAGAGGTTTAATATTTTGCATATACTAAAAGCTTATGGTCCTTTACCAAGTTTATTCAAATGGTGAACCTGGGATGTTTTACATATGCTTGTAAAGGGGAAAACTTAAAAAATCTTCTTCTCTGAAACTGCAAGAGCCAGAGGTTTATATGCTTATTGTCCTCTATCAAGCTTTTCAAATGATAACCCTGGATTTACAAAGACTTATATAGCGAAAACTTAAAAAAAAAAATCTCTGAAATACAAAAGCCAGAGATTGAATGTTTGCGTTTGCTATAGGCTTATGGTCCTCTACCAAGTTTGTTCAAATGGTGACCGTATTTTACATAAACTTATATATTGATAATCTTCAAAAGATCGTTTTTTCAGAAACAGCTTGGTCAAGTTCGATCAAACTGCACACGGAAGATCATTAGATGAACGTTTTTCAAATTTGTTAAAGTAAGTTAAACGTGACATCCAAGATGGCCACCATAGAAAGATCTTTGAATTACTTCTTTACACTGGGAAGCTAGGGCCGTGGGTTCAAATCTCACTGGATGTAAACTTTTTTCTTTTTTTTTAATTTTTAATTTTATTATTGTTTCCTGTTTAGATGCCTTTTTTCTTTTGTTAATTTTTGTATATAAAGATTTTGCATGTTTTACATAGACTTATGTAGGAAAACTTAAAAAATCTTCGTTTAAATTGTACGCATGGAGTTGTGGGTTTTAAATTGTGTTGTTGTGATTTACACTTGTAAAAAGGTATTGAAAGGAATTTAATGATAAAACCTTCCTGATATAAGAGCCATTTTAGCTTGTACAGCGCCCCACAGGCCCTCTTGTTCTCTTGTTCGTTATTATTAATGATCGCTAGCCCCTGGTCTATCAAGTTTGCTCATTTGAAGTCCCTGGGTCAAAGATGGCTGCAACGCCTGGGTCCAAAGTTTGTCTGTCGAGATGTTGCATGTTTTTTACATAGACTTACATAAGGAAAGACTTAAAAACATCTTCAATCAGCATATGCGAGAGGACAATTTTTTCATCATTGCAAAGATCCTCAGGTGATCGATTCAGGGCCATCTTGGCCCTCTTGTTCGGCAGACAGATTACTCACTGTACTGGAGATGCACAATCATGTAGATTTCCTGTATAGACCGCTGCATCTACGTATTCTTAAATATGCACCATTACGTATTTCCTGTATAGACCTGCATCAATGTATTCTTGAATATGCACCATTATGTATTTTATGTATAGACCAGCATCAATGTATTTTAAATATGCACCATTGTGTATTTTGTGCATAGACCTGCAACAGTATATTCTTGAGTATGCACAATTATGTATTTTATGCATAGACCTGCATCAGTATATTTTTGAATATGCACCATTATGTATTTTATGTATAGACCTGCATCAATGTATTTTTAAATATGCACCATTGTGTATTTTGTGCATAGCCCTGCATCAGTATATTCTTGAATATGCACCATTATGTATTTCCTGTATAGACCTGCAACAGTATATTCTTGAATATGCACCATTATGTATTTCCTGTATAGACCTGCAACAGTACATTCTTGAATATGCACCATTATATATTTCCTGTATAGACCTGAAACAGTATATTCTTGAATATGCACCATTATGTATTTCCTGTATAGATCTGCATCAATATATTTTTAAATATGCACCATTATGCATTGTGTGCATAGACCTGCAACAGTATATTCTTGAATATGCACCATTATGTATTTCCTGTATAGACCTGCAACAGTATATTCTTGAATATGCTCCATTATGAAATTCCTGTATATACCTGCATCAGTATATTCTTGAATATGCTCCATTATGAAATTCCTGTATAGACCTGCAACAGTATATTCTTGAATATGCACCATTATGTATTTCCTGTATAGACCGGAAACAGTATATTCTTGAATATGCACCATTATGTATTTCCTGTATAGACCTGCAACAGTATATTCTTGAATATGCACCATTATGTATTTCCTGTATAGACCTGCAACAGTATATTCTTGAATATGCACCATTATGTATTTCCTGTATAGACCAGAAACAGTATATTCTTGAATATGCACCATTATGTATTTCCTGTATAGACCTGCAACAGGATATTCTTGAATATGCACCATTATGTATTTCCTGTATAGACCTGCAACAGTATATACTTAAATATGCACCATTATGTATTTCCTGTATAGACCTGCAATAGTATATTCTTGAATATGCACCATTATGTATTTCCTGTATAAACCTGCTGCAGTATATTCTTGAATATGCACCATTATGTATTTCCTGTATAAACCTGCATCAATGTATTCTTAAATGTGCACCATTATGTATTTCTTGTATAAACCTGCATCAATGTATTCTTAAATGTGCACCATTATGTATTTCCTGTATAGACCTGCATCAATGTATTCCTTAAATGTGCACCATAATGTATTTCCTGTATGAATCTGCATCCATGTATTCTTAAATGTGCACCATTATGTATTTTATGTATAGACCTGCATTAATGTATTCCTTAAATGTGCTCCATTATGTATTTCCTGTATAGACCTGCATCAATATATTCCTTAAATGTGCACCATTTTGTATTTCCTGTATAGACCTGCTGCAGTATAATCTTGAATATGCACCATTATGTATTTCCTGTATAGACCTGCATCAATGTATTCCTTAAATGTGCACCATTATGTATTTCATGTATAGACCTGCATCAATGTATTCCTTAAATGTGCACCATTATGTATTTCATGTATAGACCTGCATCAATGTATTCCTTAAATGTGCACCATTATGTATTTCCTGTATAGACCTGCTGCAGTATAATCTTGAATATGCACCATTATGTATTTCCTGTATAGACCTGCATCAATGTATTCCTTAAATGTGCACCATTATGTATTTCCTGTATAGACAGACCTGCATCAATGTATTCCTTAAATGTGCACCATTATGTATTTCCTGTATAGACCTGCATCAATGTATTCCTTAAATGTGCTCCATTATGTATTTCCTGTATAGACCTGCATCAATGTATTCCTTAAATGTGCTCCATTATGTATTTCCTGTATAGACCTGCTGCAGTATAATCTTGAATATGCACCATTATGTATTTCCTGTATAGACATGCTGCAGTATAATCTTGAATATGCACCATTATGTATTTCCTGTATAGACCTGCTGCAGTATGTTTATAAATATGCACCATTATATATTTTATGTATAGACATGCATCAGTATGTTGTTGTTTTTTAAATGTAATATCTTTATCATGTTTATTGTCAACGTTTTTTCATACATGGTGTGTATATACATTTCGATTTTAAACATATATAATAAAGTGTAAACTTAATACGATGTTTTGTGGAAGATTTCTGCCCGATCATGTTTTTTTAAAATAGATTACATTTTGACCATTCATAATAAAAGAGAGAGACATACAGAAACAACAACAACAACGACAAAAAAAAAAATACCCATCGCATTATGTATTTTCATTATTTGCTCATTTGAAGGAGCTGTGCATGTATATTGTTTTATTGAACGTTTTAATAATGGCAGTTTTGTTTAGTACTTTATTTTCTTTCTCTTATATATTTAGTACTTTATTTTCTTTTTCTTTTTGTTGAAATGTTGAAAGAAGAAAAAAGAGCGGGAATCTTCCACATATATATATATGTAACACAAATATCTATACAATTTTCCATTAATACAACTTTTTGTTAATAAAGTTGTTGATTTTTAAAGAAAAAAAACAGTGAATTTTACTTGAGTCATGATTATTAAGAAACTCAAGGCCTAAATAGAATAAATTTAAATATTTTCAAAAACAATTAATTTGCTTACTTCGGAATTACAATGTCATCGCATTGACTATTACATACTTAAGGCCAAACGATTTGCACGGTTCATAGAATATATTTAAGGCCAAAAGATTTGCACGGGTCTTTATATTATCTTTTATTTTAAGCAATGAAATACTGTATTTTATCAGTGAAGTAAAAGTGTTATTCCACACTGTGGAATATAGAGTTTTATTTTCACAGTAGCTGACGGGACTACTTTTTTAATGTACAACCAACACAAATGCACAGTAACACGACTCACAAGATATTCCTACTTTTATACTGTTACATCCACTGTTTATTTAATTACTTTCTTTCTATGACGTTAACGGTTTCAAAAAAAGTGACGTCATGTAACGTTTTGTTACTTTATCGTGAACAGGGCGCGTAGCCATGTGTGTAAAACGGTTTAGTTACTGAAATTGCTGAAATAATTGTTTGTAAAATCATAAAATAACAAGAAAATTTGTTGTTTTGTCGTGAATAACATATTTTATTTCATCTCGAAGTTAGAAAACTTTTATATTTTTACTCATGCTTCGCATTCGTGAAAATATAAAGTTTTCTCACTTCTCGATGAAATAAAATATGTTATTCACTCCAAAACAACAAATGTCCTCTATATTTTTCAAATGGTTTCAATTTTTAAATTCATCATTAGCTGTCGAAATCCAAAGCAGTCTCCTTAAACTTTGTCACCCGGATTTCAATGCAATTGATCACTTCACGGTTCGATACGTACGATTGAAAATAGTTACATTTGGTCACATTTTGTTATATTTTATGAACCGTGGAAATCTTTTGGCCTTAGGTATATATAATACCACCAAGGAAAAACATAGGGAAAAAATGTGGTCTAGACAAAAATATTTGATTTACTAACGGTAATAAGGAAAAGAGTGAAAAAATAAACAAATAAAACCGAACCAGCCAAAGTGATTTTTAACACATTTTTTGTTTAAAGAGTACCGATGGACGTGCGTATCCCCTTTTAAACCATGGTGTGAAATTAAGGAGAAAAAAACTCCATTTGCTGTTATGTTTGTCTACTTTGTCGTTTTGGGGAGCTATTTCTTTTTCTATTTCTATAATTTTAAATAAATATACTTCGTAACCTAAACAACTTGGAATGGTTTTTCTACATGTGTTTATGTAATGAATAATTTTGCATTTAAAATTATGAAATTCTAAACGTTTACATGTGTTTGTGTATTAACTATACCAAACGTTAAGTTTTGCAAACTCAAATTAATATGTATGTGCCCACGGTAATTAAGAACCTATGCAAATATGACCAGAAATATTGCGTATGCATACATTACCATAATAAATATTTACCGTTTCTGTTTCCATTGCACAGAAATCGCAAAGATTGAATATTAAGCAATTTTAAATTTCGTTTATTTTGTATTGGTTGCTACAATCCTCACAAGATATTTATATTAGAAATTGCGCAATTTTGTTGAAATAGTTTAATATAATCGAATATTGTAAAACAACAACTTTTGTTTGTATAATTAGATTTGTGAAGTTTTTTCTGGAAGATTTGGTGTAACGTTTTGTGCATTAATTAGTTCGTCTTTCAATTTATTTTTGAAATTATGGTGAAAACGTGATATTAATGATGAATACTTCAGAATATCTTTCTGTGGTATGTCATATAGGTAAGCAAAGAATTAAAAATTGTATACAATATAGAGCATGAGTTTTTGTTTGGAAATGTCCAAAGACATGGTATTTTGTACTGCTAGCGTCAAGCGCAAGTCTGTAAGCTTTACATTGGACTGACAGGACACCGGAAATACAAACCTTTTTTGTAACAACCCCTGACGTGTGGCCAACCAATACTGATGCCTCATCAGTCGCAACCCCGCACATCAGTCGGAACCCGCACATCAGTCGCAACCCCGCACACCAGTCGCAACCCCGCACATCAGTCACAACCCCGCACATCAGTCGCAACCCCGCACATCAGTAGCAACACCGCACATCAGTCGCAACACTGCACATCAGTCGCAACACCGCACATCAGTCGCAACACCGCACATCAGTCGCATCAGTCGCGACCTCGCACATCAGTAGCAACACCGCACATCAGTCGCAACACCGCACATCAGTCACAACACTGCACATCAGTCGCAACACCGCACATCTGTAGCAACACCGCACATCAGTCGCAACCTCGCACATCAGTTGCAACACCGCACATTTGAGAATCAACAACCCACTTACTCTTAAAAGTTGTGATAAGGCAATCGTATTATATGATTTACAGTTGCCGCTTCATTTAGCTTTAACTCTAACCTAAAACCATTTCTTGAGATGTGATCTATAAACTTCGGAAATTAAAGGGGTCGGACGAATTTCTTGACCACTTTACAAAATTAATCAGGAAATATGTCAGGAAAGGATACTACCCTTAAGTTTTCAAGGCTGGTGTAAGCGATAAGCAAAATAAACTGCCTACCATGTACTGGATTCCTAAATTACATAAAAATCCGTATAAGGCACCACAACAAAAATCTCCAAACTTTTAACTTCTTGTCTTACTGCCGTTAAAGATCACGTTAAACTATATTGTGATACAACTTATGAAAACTCTGGGATTAATTTATTTTGGTCTATAAAAAATTCAGGAGACGTTCTTGATAAAATCTTCAATAAAGGTCAAGTTTCATCAATAAGTACTTATGACTTCTCTACACTATATACAACCTTACCACATCATCTTATTAAAGACAAGCTAATTTCTCTTATTCAAAAATCATTCGCTAGAGAAAATACTACATTTTTGGCATGTAATAATATTAAAGCGTTTTTCACTAACGGCAGTTTAGACAATTATACTATGTGGACTTGCTATGAAGTTTGTGAAGCACTCATCTTCCTATTAGATAATATTTTCGTCAGTTATGGTACCACCGTTTATAGACAAATTGTTGGTATCCCTATGGGTATGAACTGTGCACCACTTGTCGCAGATGTGTTTTTATTTTGCTATGAAAGGGATTTCATGTTGAGTCTTTCACCAGATACCCAGGCAGATGTTATTGAAGCTTTTAATGACACCTCTCGGTATCTGGATGACATACTGAACATTGACAACCCTTTCTTTCCAACTATGGTTCATAATATTTATCCTAAAGAACTTTGGCTTAATAAAGAAAATATATCTGATAATAACGCTTCCTTTCTTGATTTAGATCTCTCGATTGAAAATGGTAAAATAATTAGCAAAATCTATGACAAGAGAGATGATGTTAATTTTGACATTGTTAATTATCCCCACTTGGATGGGGATGTTCCCCGAGCAACTTCTTATGGGGTGTATCTGTCTCAACTTATTCGTTTTTCTAGAGCTTGTACTCGAGTTGAGGACTTTAATATTCGTAATCTTTGTATAACTAAAAAGTTACTCAATCAGGGTTACCGTTACCATAAACTTCGTAAAACCTTGGCAAAATTTTATTATCGTAACCCTGATCTTCTTTCCAAATATAAATGTAATTTAAGGACTCTTCTGCGACAAGGACTATCACAACCTGACTTCTATGGTGATGTGATTTATAAACTTCGTAAGATTCTTGGTCATGATCACTTTCATACTATCTTTGTTAAACTTGTTAAAAAGTTTATCAAAAGAGGTTATGACCCTATCATTTTGCAACGTACTGCATGCTTGGTGGTGGACCCTTTTACAGTTCGCCACTATGCTTTCCTCTTTAATTGTACGATGACCGGACAGGCTGTGGACCCTATGATGACGCCTACCTAAAGCCCATTGGGACGGTGGCGTTTGATGTTTGTCCATGTTCTTTCTTGTCGTCCCCTTAATGGTGTATTCTCTTACTGCTCAGGCTTCTGCCAAGTCATTGAGAGTACCTTGATTGTGCTTTCTAGGCTATTGTTTTTTTGTATTATATTCACACGAGCATATTTGTGTTTTACTTATATTGCCTATTGATGCTGCCTTGTTGTATAGAGTTTAGATCATGGCGGGGATTTCTTTATTTACACTGTCCTGTTTAAATGGGATGACAGTAGGGTAAGTGTGAGGTTTGGTGCACCCTAGAACCGGTTTAAACCCCCAGTGGCCTACTTTGCCACTGACCGTTCCAAGGCGGTAGCCCTATTGTCAACCCTTTTGTGTTTGTGATGTCGTTTGCATTTTGTATTACTTTTGCCTTTTCGTTTGTCTGTTTGCGTGTTTGTTTTTGTGTTTTGTGGTTGACTGTCGTCCTTGAATGCTGCTTTCCCTGTCCGATATTTTTATCCTTCTTTACAGCGCACTTCATGTTTTGTGATTGACCCTCCACAGTCAGTCACTACGCTTCAATGACATCTTGTACGATGGCCAGACAACCTGTAGGACTCCATGACTGCACCTTCTGAAACCCTGAAAAGGGGAGGTGGGTGCATAAACCTTCGTCCCTCAGGTTTTCTGGTCGTACCCTAGATTGGTTTTCTCTTCGGCTGCAACTGCTGTGGTTGTTTAGTATAATTCTGGATACATCCTGAGGTTTTTGTAATTATGTTTTTATATACAGTAACATATAAGTGTATCCTTTCCTAATTTGGATGTGGATTTCCTTTTAAAGGGATGTACTTTTATTTACACTATCAATTAGAGCGCTGAAGACGGGACAATATAATGACCTTCAGTGTGCCCTTGACCTTTATATGTTAGTATGTATGGCCATGTCGATGTTGCCATGACAAGATTGATGAAGAAATAAAAAGAATTGAGAAAGTTATAGCCAACGATAGTTTTTCGTGAAGAAAAAAAGAGAGCATTTAACCCATATAATGACCTTCAGTGTGACATTGACCATGTCGATGTTGTCATGGTGAGTATATATTGAAAGTTTGATGAAGAAATATGAAGAAATGAGAAAGTTATAGCCAAAGTTAAGTTTTTGTGAAGAAAATGAGTATTAAACCCAGATATAGACCTTCAGTGTGACCTTGACCTTTATATTTTAGTATGGTCTTGTCGATGTTGTCATGATGAGTATATATGGAAAGTTTGATGAAGAATATCAAGAAATGAGAAAGTTATAGCCAAAGTTAAGTTTTTGTGAAGAAAATGAGTATTAAACCCAGATAAAGACCTTCAGTGTGACATTGACCTTTATATTTTAGTATGGTCATGTCGATGTTGTCATGATGAGTATATATTGAAAGTTTGATGAAGAAATATCACGAAATGAGAAAGTTATAGCCAAAGATAAGTTTCTGTGAAGAAAATGAGTATTAAACCCAGATATAGACCTTAAGTGTGACCTTGACCTTCATATTTTAGTATGGTCATGTCGATGTTGTCATGATGAGTATCTATTGAAAGTTTGATGAAGAAATATCAAGAAATGAGAAAGTTATAGCCAAAGATAAGTTTTTGTGAAGAAAATGAGTATTAAACCCAGATATAGACCTTCAGTGTGACCTTGACCTTTATATTTTAGTATGGTCATGTCGATGTTGTCATGATGAGTATATATTGAAAGTTTGATGAAGAAATATCAAGAAATGAGATAGTTATAGCCAAAGTTAAGTTTTTGTGAAGAAAATGAGTATTAAACCCAGATATAGACCTTCAGTGTGACCAAGACCTTTATATTTTAGTATGGTCATGTCGATGTTGTCATGATGAGTATATATTGAAAGTTTGATAAAGAAATATCAAGAAATGAGAAAGTTATAGCCAAAGTTAAGTTTTTGTGAAGAAAATGAGTATTAAACCCAGATATAGACCTTCAGTGTGACCTTGACCTTTATATTTTAGTACGGTCATGTCGATGTTGTCAAAATGAGTATATATTGAAAGTTTGATGAAGAAATATCAAGAAATGAGAAAGTTATAGCCAAAGTTAAGTTTTTGTGAAGAAAATGAGTATTAAACCCAGATATAGACCTTCAGTGTGACTTTGACCTTCATATTTTAGTATGGTCATGTCGATGTTGTCATAATGAGTATATATTGAAAGTTTAATGAAGAAATATCAAGAAATGAGAAAGTTATAGCCAAAGTTAAGTTTTTGTGAAGAAAATGAGTATTAAACTCAGATATAGACCTTCAGTGTGACCTTGACCTTCATATTTTAGTATGGTCATGTTGATGTTCTCATGATGAGTATATATTGAAAGTTTGATGAAGAAATATCAAGAAATGAGAAAGTTATAGCCAAAGTTATGTTTTTGTGAAGAAAATGAGTATTAAACCCAGATATAGACCTTCAGTGTGACCTTGACCTTCATATTTTAGTATGGTCATGTCGATGTTGTCAGGATGAGTATATATTGAAAGTTTGATGAAGAAAATATCAAGAAATGAGAAAGTTATAACCAACGTTAAGTTTTTGTGAAGAAAAAAACAAGTATTTAACCCATATAATGACCTTCAGTGTAACCTTGACCTTTATATTTTAGTATGGTCATGTCGATGTTGTCATGATGAGTATATATTGAAAGTTTGATGCAATAAATATCAAGAAATGAGAAAGTTATAGGCAACGTTAAGTTTTCGTGAACAAAAAAATGAGTATTTAACCCATATAATGTCCTTCAGTCTGACCTTGACCTTTCTATTTTAGCATGGTCATGTCGGTGTTGTCATTATGAGTATATATTGAAAGTTTGTTGAAGAAATATCAAGAAATGAGAAAGTTATAACCAACGTAAAGTGTTCGTGAAAAAACGAGTATTTAACCCATATAATGACCTTCAGTGTGACCTTCACCTTTATATTTTAGTATGGTCATGTCAGTGTTGTCATGATGAGTATATATTGAAAGTTTGATGAAGAAATATCACGAAATGAGAAAGTTATAGCCAACGTTAAGTTTTCGTGACGGACGGACGGACGGACGACAAAGTGATCCCTATGTATCGCACTTTTCTTCGTAAAGGCGACAAAAAAAGCAATTTTCTGAGAGAGAGAAACAAAACATCACTGGCACATCACCAAATTATGGAAGACTGCGTGTTTTTTAAAAATGATGAGAGAAAAAAATGCTATCGCAAAGAAACAGCCATGAAAAGTTTGTTTGAGATTAAAAAAAAGAAAAAGTAAACTTGCAGATAAGTTAAAACAGTTTCAGTGAAACTGACCATGACGATGAGATTATACCAGGCATAGTACCTGAGAGGCAGGCACCAGAAAATAACATCCCTGATGAACTGGTCATAAAACAAAAAAAGAATAGAGCTGTTAGAAGACCAAATTAAAATGAGGCAAAACAACTGTGCGAAAATTTGCAATAATAATTAAAGTAGAGAGATTTGGATTAAACAGATTTGCTTCATATTTAACTTTTGTTGCATGTTTTACTTGCATTCAGCCAACGGCACAAAACAAGCAGAGTGCCTACTACCAAGGTAGTGAAACAATTAGTTTGACTGGAAGAAAAATGGGTATGCTCTTAATTGATGAGTTCTTTATGTTTTTGGCCGTTTAAGAGCAGGACTTCTTGAACAAGATTTAGGTGTACGTTTTAATTGTTCTGTGGCAACTGTCAGTCGGAAATTAGTGACATGGTCAAAAAAATATATACTTTGTCCTAGGATCTATTCCTATTTTGCTGCCAAAGCAATCTATTCAACGATCGATGCCAGATTGTTTTAAGAATATATACCCAAGTACGAGAGTGATCATTGATTGTATTGAGATAAGAACACACACGATGGGGATGTTCCCGGAGCAACTTATTATGGGGTCTATGTGTCTCAACGTATTTGTTTTTCTAGAGTTTGTACTCGAGTTGAGGACTTTAATATTCGTAATCTTTGTATAAATAAAAAGCTACTCCATCAGGGTTACCGTTACCATAAACTTCGTAAAACCTTTGCAAATTTCTATTATCGTAACCCTGATCTTCTTTCCAGATATAAAAGTAATTTAAGAACTCTTCTGCGACAAGGACTATCATAATCTGACTTCTATGGTGACGTGATTTACAAACTTCGTAAGATCCTTGATCATGATCACTTTCATACTATCTTTGTTAAACGTGTTAAAAGGTTTATCAAAAGAGGTTATGACCCTATCATTTTGCAACGCACTGCATGCTTGGTGGTGGACCCATTTACAGTTCGCCACTATGATTTCGTCTTTGATTGTGTGATGACCGGACAGGATGTGGATCCTATGATGACGTCTACCTAAAGCCCAAAAGGACGGTGACGTTTGATGTTTGTCTGCAGTCTTGTCTTGTCGTGCCCTCAATGGTTTATTCACTTGTTGCTCTGGCTTCTGCTAAGTCATTGAGTACCTTCTTTGTGTCTTTCTAGGCGATTGCGTTTTGTATTTATATATACACGAGCATCTTTGTGTTTTACTTATATTGCCTATTAATGCTGCCTTGTTGGTTAGAGAATAGTTCATGGCGGGGATTTTTTTATTTACACTGTCTCGTTTTATTGGGGTGACAGTAGGATAAGTGTGAGGTTTCGTGCACCCTTTTTAGCCACTGACCATTCCAAGGCGGTAGCCTTATTGTCAATACTTTTGTGTCTGTGATGTCTTTTTTGGCCTTTTATTCAACTTTAAATTTGTTCTTTGTTTCTGTGTGTGCTTGTGGTTGACTGTCGTCTTGAATGCGGCTTTTCCTGTTCGATTTTTATATCTATGTTCCCTGGTATTGAATTCTCAGTCATACTCAAACTACAAAGGAGTAATTACAAATGCCTGCTTGGGATCGCCGCTGTTGGAGCAGTAACTTGTGTGTCTTCTCTGTATACAGAGTCTAGTCTGTTGGATCTAATTGAACAAGGGGATAATGGCAGACAAAGGTTTTCTTTTGAAAAAGGTTTTGGCTGAAACATTCCAGATTTTCGTAGTAAAAAGAAACAGTTTAATGTGAACGAAATAGAAAACACTGAACAAATTGCAAAATTAAGAATTCGTATTGAAAGAAGAATGAATCGACGCATACAAGAGAATCATCTGTTTGACTCTGGGATTCCCCTTGCACTCTCTGGCTCAGTAAACCAGTTATGGACAGTTGCATGTCTGCTTGCTAATGTCAAGGACCACTAGTCCAAGCCTGGTCCTTAGAGAATTCGATTGAACATGTTCAGGGTTTTTTTCCTTCACAGAAAGTGGTTAAAGTAAAACTGATCAACTTTGTCTTTTACTTCGTTCCATATGTCATGGTTGAAGTACATTGTTCCTAAGTGGTAGTCATTGGGGCACCAAACATACAAATCGCACCATGTCAGACCTGTAACGGCTAACTGAGTTAGAATTTGATAGTAATAGTTGTGATTCCTATTAAGTTTCAGCTGGCCCTCTGGATCTTTAGACAGATGCTTGGTCTCAAGGTCATTGCCTACCTGCGGGCATTTTATTTATAGTAATCCAAATGGAAGCACCATGTTTGGATTGTACACTTTTCTATGAGGACTTGGGGGACCATACACTTCTCTTGATGGATATAAGTTTACTTTATTCTGTTTGATTTTGGCATATGATGTTGCGGCTGTGCGTTCAGAAGCCAATCCCTGTCGCATGGCCTGGGTTCTTACATGTCGTGTGGATTTTAGCCTTTCAGCAAGAGTAGCGTGATCGTTTCTGCGCTTTTATATGCCTCCAATCGTTGACGCTGTGATTCGATATTTTCAAGCTTATTTACTTCAGAAATGGAAATCTGGAAAAGGAGCTCCATCATACACGTTTATGATGCAGTCACTCTCAAGTTTTTGTTGGTTGCTCAGAACAGAGCCATTTGGTACTAAACCAAATTTACTGCCAACCTGAGGTACATTTTGCAGTTCCAGTGCCGGAAGGATCAGCATTTGGCTGTCTACTGCTTTCAGTTCATTGAAACGCCTTTTCTAGTCTACACCTTCTCCACGAATAGGGTTATATAGCGTACTTTTCACTGCCCTTGGTATAGAGTCAATTGATGGGCTGGCTTTGGAATAGCCACTAACTTTCAATTCTCGAACTGACTTTCCTTGTATTTTTGGTCTCCTCGGTAAATGGTGTGTTTGTGGATGAGACGTTTTTGCAATGTCTTCTGGTAAAGCCTTTAGTTCTAATTTCTTTAACTTTGCCAGTTGATAGAGTTCACAATAGCCAGGTTTCATAGCGTAGGTTTAGCCTTCCCACTTCAAAGTATTTGTCTACGATGTTTGTGATAAATAAGGCACGGTTCAGTATAATACATACATCTTCAACAAGGAATGTATTCATGTACGTCTGTACTATGTTAAAACATGTTTTACTTACTTATTGGCAAATAACGATGATCGATGGTCTGTTGAGGCCCGGTGAGTGGTCACCGGTCTCCAATTTCACTGGCTACCGGTGAACTACATAATTTCGATTGGATCATTCAGATACACCTCCACCACAGGACCGTCAATCATTTGTCAGTTTGCATCACGTGATCATGAAACCATGAAGGGCACAACAAGAAAGATGATAGACAAACATAAACCCGCCAAAGGAATCTCTGAGAGAACTGACTTTTGATTGACAGACGCGCTATATCGGATACAGTAGCAGCATTTCTCGAACTTCATCTCTCGATTTCAAATGATTGTATCATACTAAAATCTATGATAAGAGAGATGATTTCAATTTTAACATCGTTAACTATCCACACCTGGATGGAGATGTACCTCGTGCTACCTCATATGGTTTTCGTTATCACAAACTTCGTAGATCTATCTCTAAATTCTACCGTCGCAACGAGGGCCTGGTGGAAAAGTACAACACTAACCTTAAAACACTTTTGCGACTACGCATATCACAACCCTCATTTTATGGAGATGTGGTCTATAAACTTCGAAAGTTAGAGGGGTCTGACGGGTTTCCTGACCGCTTTACAAATTTAATCAGAAAGTTCGTCAGAAAAGGATATAACCCTTCGGTTTCACAGCGCACTGCATGTTTAGTGATTGGCCCCTTTACAGTCAGTCATTACTCTTTTTTTTTTGTATGTGTTTCTTTAGTTAGTTTCTCTGGATGTGGACTTTATTGTTAAAGAATACCTTTTGATGGGATGTAGTTTTGTTTATCTGGGAGCTGAAGACAGGATAATAGCGAAGATTGTGCGCATATAAAATCGATTCAAGCTTACCAGTAGGCCTTATTGCATACTGACCGTTCCAAGTCGGTAAACCTGTCTTCACCACCCTTTCTGTTGTTTTTGTTTCTTTCATTGTATTTTCAAGTCCTTGTTTGCAGTACAGTGCGGACCTACGATGCCATTGCGTTCGGACGCTGTGGTTTCTATAGGACCCTATATCTCATTATTCTCTTGTTGCTCTGGCTTCTGCCAAGTTATTGAGTACCTTCATTGTGGCTTTCTAGGCTCTTGTTTTTTTTGTATTATATTTACACGAGCATATTTGTGTTTTACTTATATTGCCTATTGATGCTACCTTGTTTGTTAGAGATTAGATCATGGCGGGGATTTCTTTATTTACACTGTCCTGTTTTAATGGGATGATAGTAGGGTAAGTGTGAGGTTTGGTGTACCCTAGAACCGGTTTAAACTCCCAGTGACCTACTTTGCCACTGATCGTTCCAAGGCGGTAGCCCTATTGTCAACCCTTTTGCGTTTGTGATGTCGTTTGCATTTATTATTACTTTTGCCTTCTTGTTTGTCTGTTTGCGTGTTTGTTTCTGTGTTTTGTGGTTGACTGTCCTCCTTGAATGCTACTTTCCCTGTCCGATCTTTTTATATTTCTTTATTTGAAATCCGGTCTTCAGGTGACTGGTGATATTATACCTGTGGCGGGTTATTTAGAAGCCTGTGGTTAGCTGAAATTCTGCGGTTATTATAATTCTGGTCTTAAAGGTGGCTAGTGATTCCTATTTATTTATTCTCGTCCGTCGAGTACTGATTTACTCTTGCGTCGTTTTCGCCGTATCCACACCTTATAGATAAAATACCGCCATTTTATTGGAATATCGGTTAGTTTTGCTCTTGTATTAACTAAGAGCTGACTACAAAAAGTTCAGGTAATATTGTTTAAATACTTTATACACTAGATCTAGTTAAAGAATAAATATGTTACTTCATGTTGACTTCATGTTATTATTAAAAAAGCCGCCGGTCATTACAATTTTGGTGTCAGAAGTGGGATGTCTTTGTGCCGAAAGATATAAAACGACACTGAAATAACATGTTCAAAGAACATGAATTTCAGCGCATAATAAAAGAATTACAATAAAAAAATCTGACAGTTGACTTATTAAAGGGACAGTACCATTTGTTTGGTGATAAATTTGAAATTGATCACAATGGCGAATAATTCCGGTTTTGATTCATCCTGATATGTTTATTATTTTGTATGTGTTTCTTCAGTCAGTTTCTCTGGATGTGGACTTTATTGTTAGAGAATTCCCATTGATGTGATGTAGTTTTGTTTACACTGTCTTGTCTAATTGGGCGCTGAAGACAGGATACTAGCGAGGATTGTGCGCATATAAAATCGATTCAAGCTAAACAGTAGGCCTTATTGCCTACTGACCGTTCCAAGTCGGTTACACTGTCTTCACCACCCTTTCTGTTGTTTCTTTTCTCCTTCATTGTATTGTCCAGTCCTTGTTTGCCATACAGTGCGGACCTACGATGCCATTGCGTTCGGACGCTGTGGTTTCTATAGGACCCTTTATCTCATTTTGAGATTGAATTTAATATTAGAACTGAAAATGACACTGTCCAGACTGAGAGTGAAAATGAAAGACCCCAAGATCAAGAACAGGAACAGGGGGCGAGCATCTAACAATGCTCGTAACAATTCACCAGACCTTCCGCATAACCCCGAGAGACCTCAAATCCCACTCAGAAGAGAGGCCTATATTCCAAATAGGCAAAGTAAACCACTTGACCATCAAAGCAACCAAGTTGTGACAATGATACAGAGAAACGAGCAAATGTCGACTGAGTAGGCCATGAGCCGACACATGATAGTGACAGGCCTATCGATGATCAACAAAAGGACTCTGTCAGAAAAGGCCATATGATTGAAAATAAATGGATAATGGTTTTTATACAAAGCGGACAGTGTTTGGCCAACCAACTGAGTGTTTGATTGACAATGGGTCAACAGCCTCAATTATTTCATTACAGATATTTAACGAAATCCCTGAAGAAGAAAAAACCACCAAAGAACCCTTTAACACCCCCATTCTTGATGCTAGTGGAAATAAGATCAATACCCTCGGAGTGGTAACTATAAACATAGCTTTAGAAGAACATTATTTTGAACATCCCGTCATAGTATATGAAATTGGACAAGACGGTATAATTGGTCAAGCTTTTCTTCTCAAGTTTGCCGAAAACATAAACTATAAGACTGGTAAGATATTGACAAAGTATAACGAATTAAATTGTTGGGTAAATAGTGAAAAGTCTGTTACTTATAGGGTGTTGGTCAGGGAAAAAAAAGTTGTCCCCGCGAATTCAGCTGTATGGTTGCATGTTGAAGTACTCGATTCCGATAAATTGACAAAGTATGGTTTAACTGAACCCATACAAATGTCTTCTGAACAGATTGGTATGGTTCCCGGAATTATTAAAACCGAAACAGATGTAAAAGTGAACTTTGTCAATTACTCCGGTAAAGAGGTTAAGTTGTTTGCAAAACAAGCTATTGGTACATGTGAAGCATATAAAGATAACGAACACAATAAGTATTGTGGTCGAAATTTAAAAAAGTAACATTTCGGTAGATAAGAAACCTTTACCGAAACATTTCCATGACCTGTTTCAAAGAAGTTCTGAACACCTCGATGCATCCGAAAAATAACAATTAAAAGAACTTCTTATTGAATACCAAACTGTATTTGCCAAATCATCTGATGAACTTGGACGGTGTGATAGAGTACAAAACCGAATTCATACTGGTAATGTCATACCAGTGAGTCAACCACCCATAAGGCAACCTATAGGTAAGCGTCAAGCTGAGAGGGAAGAAATATATAAAATGCTAGACAAAGGTGTAATAGAACCTTCCAATAGCCCATGGAGTTCGCCGGTTGTCCTTGTAACAAAAAATGATGGCAGTATACGATTTTGCGTTGACTATAGGGTCCTCAACGACTTTACGGTAAAAGATGCCTACCCTCTCCCGCGTGTTGATGAGTGCTTAGATGCTCAGTCGAAGTCAAAGTGGTACAGTTTTATGGACTTGAACTCACGGTTCTGGCAGGTTGACATGGCCCCTGAGGACCGCCAGAAGACCGCATTCGTAACCAACTTTGGGCTTTTTCAGTGGACAGTCATGCCCTATGGATTGGCCAATAGTCCTTCAACATTCGAACGATTAATGGAAGATGTTTTAAGAGGTTTACAGTGGATTGAATTGCTGTTGTACAGGGATGATATTATTTCTTCAAGCAACACTATCTCTGAAGGGTTACAAAGATTACGAAATATCTTTGAAAGCTTGCTGGAAGCAAACCTATCACATAAACCGTCCAAATGTGTGTTTTTCCAAAAGCAAGTTAAGTTTCTTGGACATGTAGTTTCAGAACAAGGCGTGTACACCGATCCAGCTAAAATCTCGTTGTCAAAGATTGGCTAGTACCAAAGTCAGTCAAAGAAACCAGGAGCTTTTTCAGTCTTTGTTAGTACTACCGTCGCTTTGTACAAGGTTTTGCTTCTATTGCCAGACCTCTACACATACTGAGTGACAAGGGAGTTATATTTGTGTGGAACGATGATGCAAATAGAGCATTTGAACTCTTAAAAGAAGCTCTCATAAGTGCCCCGATTATAGCATATCCATTACCTGATACGCCTTTTAAACTTGACACTGATGCAAGTGACAAAATCGTTGGAGCTGTACTGTCTCAAAAACAAGGCGATTCAGAGAGAGTTACTGCCTATATTATTTAGTCTTTAAACAAACATGAACAATCCTACTGCACCACACGAAAACAAACTGGCTATAGTAAAGTCTTTAAGGACATTTTATTCGTTCTTTATGGTCAACCAACCCTGTTAAGGACAGATAATACTGCTGTAAGCTGGCTTAAACAATTGAAAAGACCGTCAGGTCAGATTGCGCGATGGGTTCAAGAACTAAAGACTTATAATCTCACTATCATACATCGCGCTGGTCCTAAGCGCCGATGCCCTATCGCGGAGGCCATGTCGGGTATGCGAACGACAAGAGAATCATAATGATTCTGAAAGTGATGAAGAATCCGAAACAGTCGATTCTTTAACAGAGGCCTCACACGATGTTCAAGTTCTAGTTCCGGGATTCGAGTTATACTGTCTGGAAATGACGAAACATTAAACCGATCGTTCCTGGATGGTTGGAGCTCAAGTGACTTAATACAAGGACAAAATCAAGACCCTGCAATTGCTGCTTTACTAGCAGCTAAAGATAGGAATGCTTGTCGTCCGGCATGGGATCAAGTTTCTGGTGGTTCGTCATTCTTGAAAACATTGTGGCGCCAATGGGATCGCCTGTGTGTGATAGAAGGTCTACTACACCACACATTTTTGTATACCGAATTAGAGCAGGATGTTCACTTGCTAATCGTGCCCGCGTGCAAGCAAAATGATATCATTCGGTATTTTCACGATATTCCAACAGTTGGACACTTGGGGTCTGATAAAACCCTTCACCGTGCCAAACAATCGTTCTACTGGCCAGGCATGAAAGACGCGATCGTCAGATATTGTAACAAGTGTGACCAGTGTGTATCCCGTAAATCTTCTATGGCCCCATTACGACAATTCCTAGTAGGTGAGCCCATGGGGAAAATAGCTATTGACATACTTGGCCCATTACCCGTCACAAATAAAGGCAACAAGTACATTTTAGTATTTGTTGATTGCTTCACAAAATGGACAAAGGCCTATGCAATACCCAACCAAGAGACACAGACCATCGTAGCAGTCGTTATTAACGAGTTTATATGTCGTTTTGGTACACCTTTACAAATCCTGAGTGACCAGGTTTCAAACTTCACGTCTACTCTTTTTCAATAAGTCTGCAGCGTTTTACATATTCGATAAAGTGCAGACAAGCAGTATGAGACTCCAGGCCAATGGCAGTGTCGAGCGATTTAATCGTTCGTTATTATCGTAGCTGACCATGTACTGTCAAGAAGACCAACATGATTGGGACAAGCATATGCCACAGCTGCTTATGGCTTATCGTGCTTCTGTACATTCGAGTACTGGAATAATTTCGAACAAAATGGTGTTCGGCAGGGAGGTCATACTGCCAATATAAGCCGTCATAGGCAAGGCAAGAGATGAAACAAAATCTCCCGATTCTTTGACTTTTATACAGTATGTCGAGGAACTACGCGTTTCTTTTTCCAAAATGCATGAACTTTCCAGGAAATCACAGTCAAATTCTGAATACCAGAAAATACATTATGATTTAAGAGCAAAAACCAGTCGTTGCGCCTTGGGCAACCAATATGGTTGTATAACCCGAATCGCCGTGTTTGTCTGTGTTCAAAATTAACATCGAAATGTAAGAGACCTTATGTTATAACCAAGCAGCTTGATGATGTTATGTATCTGGTGAAAACAGAGAGCCAAGGTCTATCATGTACCATACAAAGGTAGAAACCCACCACGGTGGAAAGTATCGTTAACCAGTATGAAATAAAACATTATCTTGTTCTGTGATGTTAGGACAGTTAAAGTGCTTATTACAGGTTAATAAACAAAGAAATATAAAAAGATCGGACAGGGAAAGTAGCATTCAAGGAGGACAGTAAACCACAAAACACAGAAACAAACATGGAAACAGATAAACAAGAAGGCAAAAGTAATAATAAAAGTAAAAGACATCACAAACACAAAAGGGTTGACAATAGGGCTACCGCCTTGGAACGGTCAGTGGTAAAGTAGGCCACTGGGGGTTTAAACCGGTTCTAGGGTGCACCAAACCTCACACTTACCCTACTATCATCCCATTAAAACAGGACAGTGTAAATAAAGAAATCCCCAGTCGTTTAAGTTATTTGTTAAATGTTAACAATCATTGCCGTTTTAAAATAAATGAAATGATTAATGAAAAATAAAAACAGTAAAGTACAGCGGGGCAATCTATTATACATGTTTAAAAAAACCATATGATAGATGTGAACTTCAAATTGTGAAATGAAACTCATTTTTATGTACATATGTATACGAGTAATAAATACAGATCGCGTTCTTATTGATATTAAAAGGGTGGCTGTTCTCTGGACGCACCATGTGAAAGACGATGATACGTTTCGTTGATGGCGGTTCCCTGGACGCATCAAGTTGCTGTGTTGTCTACTGGATCTGTGGCGGGACATACTATTATGAACAATATGTGTGCGATGACTTTTAATGTGGAATAATAGTATAAAAAAAACATTTCACGATTTAAATTACACATATCATATCGGGATACTTACGTTTGATAAACCGAATCGAGAATATTTCGTGAAGTTAAATATGTCGGAACGACCCAAGCTTTCATTAGTTATAATTATCAATCATCACGTTATTAATAAGATTAACAACACATCATTTCAATGACATTAATGATTGTGGCATCATACAAACAATTATTGTGAATCTGACAATATAAGCATATAGTAACATTGTGAAAGCAGTGATTTTAAAGAAATATTTACGTAAGACTTAAACCGGACGGGTGGATTATAAACTGTATTAAATAACACAAACATTTTTAAAAGATGCAAATATAACTAAATCAAGTCGGATCAGTGAAGATGTATTAAACAATGTCCTATCTTTCAGGATGGAGTCTTGTTTTTCCTGCAAGACAACCTTCAACAGTAATACACATCTAAAACACCATGTCCAGAGGGAACATGGGTTGTTATCGGTGGTCTGTCACTTGTGCACAGCTAAAGAAGTCGTTTTCAAGAGGGTCAAGCATTTGAAAGTTCACTGTGCAAAAGCTCACGCTTGTGACTATAAGGAGTTACCGGAGGATGCTTTCAGTGAGGGCCATAGACTTTTTCTTGTCTATTCATCTGGCAGAGTACATGAAGTATGTAAACATCGCTAATCGATTGTCTCCAAGCGCGGTAAAACTACGCACAGTCATGCTGATGTGGAGCCGAATGATAGGCCCAAAAGCTACGCGCTCCAGACAACAAATTATAGAAGGCTGGGAGTTAGCTAGCCAGGACTTTACTCTGCCTGCCGAACTTGTACTCACCGAGTCAAATGAAATGGGGAAATCTATATGGTTTATGTGTCACTAAATCCCAAGTAAATGTATGTGGATGTAACAATAGAGCACGACAAGGTCAGAGCTCACTTGACCAGTCACTTGTTTGATGACATAATTGCCATGCCGGTTTTAGCTAGAAGAATGACATCGCTGAAACATTCGCGTCCTCACGAACACTTTGAAATGGCCACTGAGGACAATGACATTAACACAAGAAGGCAGAAAATTAGTGGACCCAAACATACATTACCACCACATCGTCCAAACCTGTGTCCTCAACGGCTGAAACGTGTACGTCCTGTGAGTCCCTTCCACCAGTTAAGAGACAATTTAAGCAACCATGTGTTCTTGTCACGTAAATCAAGGCCGCCCTCTGAAGTTCCAAAAGTTGTTTCGAGTGCCAATTCAAACTACTGAATTCAGTCACTTCCGTCTCCCATTTCACAGGAGTCCGCAAATAAACAAACCTACAGACCAACGCGACTTCTCCGGCTTGGTGCACTCCCATTAATTCCACCAGCAAGACGTCAATGGGTGGGGGTTGTAGATGAAGCGGTTACCCTTCGAGAAGGTAGTTTTACCGCCAAGTGGCCCCCAAAGGGATGGCGGGAACTTTCCCCTGATCAGAAACTGTTGAAAGTGGAGATGCTGTGTTTCAGAATTCTAACCGCACGTGGCGCAAATATGGCAAAACTGGATCTTAGTAAAATGCTTAATGAGTTCAACTTCCTCGTGTTGCCAGGAAGCTCCTCTCCAGCTACGCAGAAATAAGACACGTTCCTTGGAAGTTCGTATGCAGTTCATCAACATCTCAGACAAATCGCATTGGGACATGTGAAATCTAGCGAGTGGCTCCAGATGATTGAATGCTCCGCGATGGATGATGCGAGCAACATAGGTGTGAGGGCAACATATATGTGTAAGAAGCTTTGTAAGAATTGACCAAAACAACACAGAAATATATAAAAATATATATATTAAAACTCGAGTTTTGAGTCGGGGTGGGGTGAGGGAGAGGTGGGGGTAGGGGCGGGGGAGGGAAACATATATGTGTAAGAAGCTATGTAAGAATTTACCAAAACAACACAGAAATATATAAAAATAATAAAAATAAAAATCTTCCAGTTTCGAGTGGGGGGGGGGGGGGGGATGAAGGAGAGGGGGAAGTGAGCAACATAGCTATGTGTAAGAATTGACCAAAACAACACAGAAATATGTAAACAAATATTCCAGTTTCGAGTGTGGGTGGGGGGTGGGGGGGTGGGGGGGGGTCAACATAGCTATGTGTAAGAATTGACAAATATGTAAGGCAGGGGGCGGGGGGGGGCAACATATATGTGTAAGAACCTATGTGTAAGAATTGACCAAAACAACACGAAATGTGTAAAAAAAATAATTAAATAAATATAAATATTCCAGTTTCGTGTGTGTGTGGGGTGGGGGTGGGGTCGGTGGTAGGTGGTGGGTGGGGCCAACATAACTATGTGTAAGAATTGGCCAAAACAACACAGAAATATGTAGAAAAAAATATTTTAAAAAATCGAGTTTCTAGTGGGGTTGGGTGGGGGTGGGGGGGGGGTGAGAGGCGGTGGGCAACATGTGTGAGAATTGACAAAAGCAACACAGAAATATGTAAAAAAAAATACAGTCTCAGTTGGGGGGTGAGAGGCGGGTGGGGAGGAGGGAGAGGCGGTTGGGGTGGGAGGCGGCAACATATATGTGTAAGAATTGACTAAAACAACACAGAAATATGTAAAAAAAAAAAAAAAGTATGGAGGGGTGTGGGGTGGGTTTGAGGGAGTGGGGCTGGTGGATAATGGAGGAGGGATCCCATGCCCCAATATGGGTGAAGTATGAATAAGATGCATAATGCTATAAGAAATCCCAAACCAAAATTGTAGATATATACATGCTTACATGCAAACCTAGATCTGCCTTTATTGCACATTTTATGGGCCATCACAATTTGGGTTCCATGCTAGCCCAGAATTTGCAGAAGACAGAATTAGTTACCCAACCCTTTACAACATACTATAAGGAAACCAATTCCCAAATGTAGTTTAGGTAGGACAAGAAATGTAAGAAATATAGACCTGTAAACACAGCTTACACGCAAAATTTGATGTGAAACAGACACATTTTAAGGGCTATCAGAATTTGGGTTCCTTGGGAGCCCATGGGTTACAGGAACCAAAATTGCTTATGCAGCCTTTAAGATAATGCTATAAGGAAGCCCATGGCCAAATTTGGTAGTGCTAGGTAAGAAATGTAAGAGATATAGACTTGTAAACACAGCTTACACGCAAACATTGATGTGGGACGCCGACGCCGACGCCGACGCCGACCCCGGGGTGATTACATAAGCTCTCTTATTCTTCGAATTGTCGAGCTAAAAAACGTGTACTCACCTTTCAAGTCCTGGATGTAACCTTCACTGAAATATTTAAATCCCTTGTTGGTGGATTTATCACCAGAAGACCTTTTATTGGATTTGATGTGGTTTTCAACAAATGAAAAGGTACGATTAAGGTCTTTCACTGTAGGAGGGAGTCATGTTATCACTTTGGACTCAGTAGTTGCTTAGTAATTTGTGCTCACTTATCCTCGTTCTGAATAATCTAAGTGACACACGGCAATATTGAAGTTTTATATCAAGTTTTAAAATGTGCATCTCGACTTATTAATCCAGTATAATTTTGACTTTAAACCTGTTTGCATATGTTTAACTATAATTCTGAGTGTTCATTTCCTCTTCTTATTCTACCATATTTTTAAATATATTATAATATAGCAACAGTTACTAATATGTGTATAAAAAGTATTTTTACTAATCTGACAATTAATATTAATGATTGAATACATGCTTCTATGTAGACAAACAAACGCGACACCCTGAGTTTTTAAAAATTTCCTGTAACCCTTTAACTGGGACAATTTGCATTTCGGACACAATCAACGAATGCAAGTTCCAGCTAAAGATACAGCTAAAGATAAGGCAATACTTACAGTTTCGTTAGATTTTGTTAATTTCCAATCATTGGGTTAAATCAAAGTTTCATGTTTTGATTATAATTGTTTTCCCTCACTTTAAAAAATCACCACATTGTTATACATATATTCATTACGCGGTCCCGCCTTAATTCCATTAAGAGATTGAAAAGCTTATATTAGCAGGATTTTATAACGGATATTTCGACAATAAAACACTTTTAAAATATGTTTTACTGAAAATATGCGATAATCTGTTTAGAATTACCTATTTAATGTTGATAACCACGTTTTTGAAAAAAGCAGGGTATATAAAAATCGCCTCCGTTTGTCCGTATGTCAGTCCGTCCGTCTGTCCGTTACCGCATATCCTCCTAAACCGCTGAACGGAATTCAACCAAACTTAGAGTATGACATCACCATATGATGACGGCGTGCAAGAGCACTATTAATTTTTGCTCCAAACCTTCAGGGGGGTCAAAAGGTCAAATAAACTAAAAATTCAATTACACTGTCATTTTGTTTTCATATTTCTGCACATAACTTGGTATATGTAATCGTCTATAAAAGATAAACAACATATCAAACGATTTTTATATTTCGCAAACTCGAACGTTTGCCCTGGGGCCCAGGGTGGGTGGGGCGGGCGGGATTTGGGTTCATTTTTTTCATTTTTTTTTTTGTAATTATGTCTCACATGAAACATTATGATGATGGCTCTGCACCCAGGGTCCCTCAGAGGGGGTTGGGGGAGGGGGTGTGGAGGGGTAAAAAGTTCAAATACACTAAAAATTCAATTACACTGTAATTTTTCCATATTTTTTCACATAACTTGGTTTATGTAATCGTCAGATAAACAACATATCAAACGATTTTTTTTATTTCGCAAACTCGAACGTCTGTCCTGGGGCCCAGGGTGGGTGGGGCGGGCGGGGGAATTTGTGGTCATATTTTTTTTGTAATTATCTCTCAAATTAAACATTATGATGATGGCTCTGCACACAGTGTCCCTCAGTGTGGTCAAAATCAAACGCACTAACAATTCAATTACACTGTAACTTTTCCATATACTTGCACATAACTTGGTGTATGTAAACGTCTATAAAAGATAAGCAACATATTAAATGATTTTATTATTTATATTATATCGAACTCGGACTATCTGTCCGGGGGCACAGGGGGAGGTGGGGGAGGGGGAGGGGTTGTGTGTGTGTGTGGGGGGGGGGGGGGGGATTTGGATATTTTTTTATTTTATTTTTTTATAATTATGTCTTAAATGAAACATGATGATGGGATTACACTGTATACATGTGTTTCCTCCTATGTTATAGTTGGGCCTGGAGAAAGGGGCATCAAATACGCCAGTAACGCAATTACGGTGTCATTTTTTCATACTTTTGCACATTAATTGGTATAATAGTCATCTAATAAAGATACACAGCATGTCAAATGAGTTATTATTTAAAACTCGGACGTCTTCCCTGGGGTTCTGGTTGGAGTTTGTGAGTGGTGGGTGGAGGGTAACAGGGGCTCAATTTATTTAAAAATTATTTCTCAAATGAACGTTTTGATGAAGGGATTACATTGTATATACTGTGGAGCTGTGTGTGGGCGTGGGGTAGGGCGGGGGTGGGCGGGGAAAAGTGACCTGTGTGAATAAAACGTGGGTATTTTACGACTGCCGTGCCGTCGAATTCGTTCTAGTTTAATTTTACAATATCCAAACTTTTTAAACCGAAATTAAAGTTTTATTTTATACCTCAGCCAACACCGTGTTGGCTTTTTGGAGAAGGGGTTGGATGGGGTATGAAAGTTAATACTCGGACCACGTAATGGTATGCTACAGCATGATATGTAAAGCATCACTGCAATAGCTTCTCTATGCTGTTGTATGTTGACTAGCTCTACTATGTGTTAAAGAGACACACGGCAATTTTGTTTTTAAATGTAAGTTTACCGACACAGGTTGCGTTTGTGCAGTCATTAATATGAATTATAAGAAAAGTATAATCGAATTGTCTTTGTAACAACTAACTGGTGATTATATTGACAATATATTGAAACCTACTGTAGAATAAGAAAACAATAATGAAAACTCTAAATTACATTTAAATATATGCATGCAGGTTTAAAGATTGTCTTAATATTGAATTAATAAATCGAGACGCAATCTTTAATGCTTGATAAAATCTTCAAGATTGCCGTGTGTCCCTTTAAATTATAATTGTATTTGTTATGCATATAGAAATATATTTGATATATATTTCGAATACGTAATACTACACCGTGCACCCAAATATATTTGATAGATATTTGCAAGTACGTAATACTACACCGTCCACCCTATACACATTAATAGTTCGTTTCATATAATGTGTGTCAGTTTGTTTTATGTGTTACGCATAACTCGTTCAAGCCTGAAGGATTACATAATAGTTTGAAAGGTTTGGTCAGAGGTAAGTGTATTTGTTTTATTTTTAATACAGTATATATTAAGATAAGTATTCTGTATAATTTAGATTTTTCTAAATGTCTAAATATGTTGGTTATTTTAATAAGACTAAACAATATACACAGTATAATCAGGCATGCATATCTACCATAGCATAGCAAGTTACAACAATATACACAGTATAAACAGGCATGCATATCTACCATAGCATAGCAAGTTACAACAATATACACAGTATAAACAGGCATGCATATCTACCATAGCATAGCAAGTTACAACAATATACACAGTATAAACAGGCATGCATATCTACCATAGCATAGCAAGTTACAACAATATACACAGTATAAACAGGCATGCATATCTACCATAGCATAGCAAGTTACAACAGTGAGAACAGTCCTCTACGAGTAATTGTAGATAGTACACACATCTCAAATGAACTTCCATTGAGTGGGGAATTAGTTGTTGAATTCTGAAAAACGTGACAGACTTAAAGTAGATGCCAATACCTTGTACATCACATTGAATCACATTGAAGTATATAAGGCATGTGCGAAATCATCAAACTAAAACGTTTCCAACTATTTCTTCACGAGTCTTGCAATATGAACTCTTTTATATATCAATCTAGGTAGCAGGGACAAAAATAGTGAAATATTTGCAGGACAACAGGTTTAAACAATCTTTGTTTCAGTCATTTTTACATTACACAACACCAATTTTAAACAGTCCAGTTGTCCTTTGTTGTCAACACACTAATCCTTTTCAAAATGTGCATTGACCATTCATTGACCATTCACTGGACAATGGATATTGTGTACTTGTATTGGTATATTCATAATGTAACCGGGTCTCGGGTGTAAGATTAGAACACACAAAACTTCCCAGGTTTAAACTATTTATTCGTCCAGGTTCGCAATATACGAATTAAACCATTATTTTGAGCCTGAAACATATAAGAACAACAACGGTAAAACTAAGTGAAAATATATCAGGTAAGCTAAACGTCTCAATTCAGCAAATGCAACATTTCACGTACATGTATATCATAAAAACACTTAAAACAGTCTTACCATAATTGCTTCCATAATATGCGTTTATTCAATAAATATGCTCAAAGATAAGAGCTTATGTAACATTGCTTTGTCTATCTAGAACCTATAGCTAAGTTTGGTCTCGCGAATCTTACCCTCAGAAAGCTAGATGTAGAATGCCCTGTACGTAGAGATAGGAAGGCGGGAGTTAGTAATTTTAGCGCCAATAAGGGGTTATCGGATGTTAACCCCGTGCATGCAGTGAGAACTTTTCATCCCTCAATAAACACGCTAAACCATTCACTCACAATATCGACACAATACACACAGAGACAACACAGTACGCAACATAGTACACAACAATTAGTACGAGCGCTTGCCAGCTTAGCATATAAATATAATTAAAAAATTGATCTTACTATCAAAACACTTTATAAACACTCTGTTACAATAACAAAGACATATTGAGAAGCATAACATGTGATTTTTATAAACAGCATATGTATTTATTTTACTATATCTCATCCCTACTACTTAGATTGGTATGTGGATATTTTTATTTTCCAAGTCTTGTGTAAAAAATACTGAGATATGTGTTAGTTCCAGGATTTGGCAAAGTCCCTATATAATTCAATGTGATTTCCAAAGAATAGACATGAACCATAAAACTATATAACACATGATACTTATATACAACTTATATAATAGGTTATATTAGTACGGAATGCGAGTTGGGACATGCTTATTGCCATTTACTATTTGCTAACTGCTGATTGCCATTGCTATTTGCTACAACATTTTGTCATGACCAACTCCTGTCAGGTTTGCACCTTGTGGCAGGACTTCTAAACGGTAAATCAAGCGTTTGAAAGATAGCAAACGGCAATAAGCATGTCCCAACCCGCAATTCGCAAATAGCCAATGGCAATTCGCAAATAGCAAATGGCAATTAGCAAATAGCAAATGGCAATTCGAAAATAGCAAATGGTAATTAGTAAATGGCAATCAGCAAATAGCAAATGCCAGTTAGCAAATAGCAAATAGTAATAAACATGTCCCAACCCGCATTCCGTATTATTAACATTAAACACAATTAAACTCAATGTATAGAGTATATACCTGTTTATACCTGTAGCCGCACCCTAGAGTACGGCCAATGGATTAAGCGAGCTGGTGCTCATAGAAACCCCATACATCGCGTTAAATTGTCTATCAATGGAGTTTTTGAAACCATTCATGCTGGTAGAGGACACAACATGCTCTGGTAGACTGTTCCACGCACTGATTACTCTGTGGCTGAAGAAGCTTCTGCCTTGTGTTGAGTCTAGCTCTGGGTGGTTTCTTTAGCTTTAGTGAATTTCCCCGCGTAATACTAATGTTTAATTCGAATAGATCGCTTGGATCAATTCCCTCTCTTCCATTTAGAATGTTGTAGGTTTCTATCATGTCGCCTCTGTGCCTGCGAAGCTCAAGCGTTGTAATATTTAGACAGTTTAATCTTTCGAGATAAGGTAGATGTGCTAGGTCGGTTACAAACTTGGTAGCTCTATGCTGAATTTGTTCACGTAGTTCAACATCCTTAACACCAAGCCTGCACACAATAGTCCATATGCGGTCGTACTAATACTAAGGTCCATTATCATACTTTTTTATAGCACAGTGGCGTTGCTTGTGCAGTATGGCGACAGTAAAACGTCTCCCCGCGCTTGTAAACAACAGTACTGTTATTCATTCAATGGTGGTACTTTTTCATTCTTTTTTGTTTTCTGACTTAATTTTCGATTCAGTGGTTCCACTACTCCGGCCGATTAAAGGCTCTGGGTATTGTTTAACCACTTATAGGATATGTTGTCTGCTTTTTAGCTCTACTGATCAGAGATCAGCAGAGCTTATGCCGTGGTGCGGCGCCCGTCGTCCGTCCGTCCGTCCGTCTGTCCGTCCGTTAACTTTTATTTGTAGCGACTACTCCTCTGAAACCACTGGATGGATATTCATGAAACTTTACAGAAATGTTGTCCATGAAGTCTAGTTGATCCTAGCAAAAATTCATGTTGATGTGAAATCCAAGATGGCCGCCAAAGCTAAAAATAGATTTTTAAAATACAAGTTTGTAGCGACTACTTCTTGAAAACTATAAGTGATATTGATATGGGACTTTTTCTAAAATGATCAGCATGACATGATGTTAGTCGTTGTCAAAAATCATTTTGATTCGACGTTAAACATGGCTGCCAGCGGCCATCTTTGTTTACATAGAGTTATATAGTAAAAACTTGTAGCGACTACTCCTCTGAAACTACTTGGCGGATTTTCATGAAACTTTACAGGAATGTTGCTCTTGATGTGTAATTGATCCTAGCAAAATTTCAGATCAGCCAGAAATTCAAGATGGCCGCCACAGCTAAAAATAGATTTTTAAAAAATAAGTTTGTAGTGACTACTTCTTGAAAACTATAAGTGATATTGATATGGGACTTTTTCTAAAATGATCAGCATGACATGATGTTGATCCTTGTCGAACATTATTTGGATTTGACGTTAAACATGGCTGCCAGTGGCCATCTTTGTTTACATAGAGTTATATAGTAAAAACTTGTAGCGACTACTCCTCTGAAACTACTTGACGGATGCTCATGAAACTTCACAGGAATGTTGCTCTTGATGTCTGGTTGATCCTAGCAAATTTTCAGGCTGGCCGGAAATTCAAGATGGCCACCAGGGCTAAAAATAGATTTAAAATAAATAAATTTGTAGCGACTACTTCTTGAAAACTGTAAGTGGTATTGATATGGAACATTTTCTAAAATGATCAGCATGACATGATGTAGATCCTTGTCGAAATTTATTTTGATGCAACTTTAAGCATGGCCGCTAGCGGCCATCTTTGTTTACATAGAGTTATATAGTAAAAACTTGTAGCGACTACTTCTCTGAAACTACTTGGCGGATTTTCATGAAACTTTACAGAAATGTTGCTCTTGATGTGTAATTGATCCTAGCAAAATTTCAGATCGGCCAGAAATTCAAGATGGCCGCCACAGCTAAAATTAGATTTTTTAAAAAGAAGTTTGTAGCGACTACGTCTTGAAAACTATAAGTGATATTGATATGGGACTTTTTGTAAAATGATCAGCATGACATGATGGTTATCAGAGTCAAACATTATTTTGATTCGACGTTAAACATGGCTGTCAGCGGCCATCTTTGTTTACATAGAGTTTTATAATGAAAACTTGTAGCGACTATTCCTGTGACAAGTTTTCATTATAAAACTATTGTACGACAAAGATGCGCTGACAGCATGTTTAACGATTCATGAACTCAAAATAATGTTTGACTCTGATTAACCATCATGTCCACTGCTAGATAATTTTACAAAAAAACAAGTCTGTAGCGACTACTTCCTGAAATCAAAATCAATCAGTAGAGCTTCAAGGTCATTGACCTCTTGTTAATTTAGTCTTTTGACTGTTACTTGTGATATGCAGGCTTCATAACCGCTGCTCCCAACTAAATTCCATTATGTTTATTTCGCTCTTCGGGGCATATATTTTTATTAGATACTGGGACCATACACCGTACGACATGGGGGAGATTAATCTCCATCTCCGCCGCCATATGCATGCCATTTTCGAAATGGTTAAAATTTTGTACTATTGATTTTATTAATATTGAGTTCTGCACAACCCGGGGCTAGAGGGCTAGAGCGGTAGCTAGCAATATTTCACTACCGCTCATGAACAGTCTCAATCAAACCGAGATTGCAATATTTCGTATGTATCGTTTTCGGCCGTTTCCAAAGGTCCATTATCATACTTTTTTATACAATCTGATAATAGTAGTACGGTCCCTAATGACTATGTGTCTTTTAATCATACCCAATATCCTGTTAGCTTTGTTGGCAGCTGCCATACATTGTTTAAAAGTCTTAAGATCTCTGGAAATAATTACTCCTTAGTCCTTTTCTTCAGACACACTCTCCAACAGTTCATTGCCCATGTTGTAAGCATAATTCTGATTAGTATAGACACACTGAATAACTTTACACTTTTTTGTATTAAATACCATTTGCCAGTTCCGAGACCACTTACAAAGGTTAACAATATCATCTTGTAATGATTTAATATTTGTTTCGGAATGAACAGATCGATATATTTTCGTATCAAATTTCTGTATGCCACTTGAAACAACTGAATCAATGTCATTAATGAATAGTAAGAAAAGAACTGGTCCCTGAGGTACTCCACTAAGCCATTCCTTGATCCAATTTCACACATGACCAGTTATGCCATGACTGTAAATTTTCTTCATACGCCTCTCATGAGGAACAGTATCAAAAGCCCTGGTGAAGTCCAAGTATATAGCATCTACCGGCTTACCTTCATCCACGGCCTATGTATCAAGAAATTTCAATAAGTTTGTGAGGTATGATTTCCCCCTTCATATATCCATGTTGATACTTGCTAATTAAAGAATATTTAACAGGATGGTTCACAATATGCACTCTGTTGGTAGGTGGTTCAAACACTTTACACACTTGATAAGTTAAGCTTATAGGTCTATAGTTGGCAGGATCAGACTTTAACCCCTTCTTGAATATGGGAGTAACATTAGCTATTCTCCAGTCAGACGGTACTTGTCCAAGCTTCAAACTAAGTTTAATCAATATACAAAGTGGTTTTACTATATAGTCAGTCACTTAACTCAGGAAAGATGACCCAATCTTATTTGGACCGGGGGACTTATTTAACTTTAAATTGTCTAAATGTTTTTTAACAATTTCTTCCGTTATACAAATGTCATTAAGTCTATCATCATCAGATTCCGAGTAGATGGGCTCAGGCTCAGGAATGTGAGTCGTATCTTCATGTGTAAATGTAGATGCAAAAAAAGTGTTTAAAGTATCGGCCATAAATGCACTGTCGCCAGTGATATCACCGTCATTCGTTTTCATTAACTTGCTGCTTGCTTCTCGCATATTTCATATGTATGTAGACCGGATACATCGTTTTAGCGCACCATGCGGGTGTTACCATATTTTTCAATACAGACCTATTTTACTGAACACAGTATCTCAGTCGGACGATTTGTCTAGATTTTACGACGATTATAATGTTTGTTTTGAAACCAGCATATGATCAAGACTATTGTTCAGTAGGAAAACATCAGAATCATTCCGAATAACCAGGTGTTTTGCGCCGTAGCCTGGTTTCCTGAATGCTTTATGGGATGCCAGGGAACCAGGCTAGCTGCTAAATAACACCGGGAACGCGCACCTGTTTTGGATGGTTTAATTTGCGGGACCCGGTACGGTTTTTGACGTGATTTGCGGCGCGATCTTAAAAATGTAAAAGAAAATAATATTGTTTTTATTATATGATGCAATGAATAAATAAAAGAAAAATAAAGGAAAATACAACCTTATTGTTTGATTGTAATCACATTTGTATTATTAATTAATTATAAATAAAACAAGGTAAGAAAGCGAAATATTCAATATCGACAAAAAACATGTACTAGCAAATATTACTTGGTAATAACAATTTCGGAGCAAGCGACTTTTTAGTCAGTGCAAGAGGACTTTTGAAATCTACTTGCCCTGGGCTATTCCCCAGTTTTAATTTTCTTGGGGCACTGTTTTGGCGACTACTCCTCTGAAACTACTTGACAGATGTTTCAAGAAACTTCACAGGAATGTTGTCCTTTATGTCTAGTAATACGTGTCAGCCGGGAATTCAAGATGGCCGCAACGGCTAAAAATAGATTTTACAAATACAATTTCTTGCCGGCCACTTCCCAAAAAACATAAATGTTATTGATTTGGAACCTTAAACCAAAATGAATGCAGGTTGGTCCTAACCAAAATTCATTTCGATTCGATGTCAAACATGGCACCCAGCGCCCATCTTTGTTTATATAGAGTTATATAGGAAAAACATGTGTGTTGATTACTCCTCTGAAACAACTTCATGGATGTCCATGAAACTTTACAAGAATGTTGCTCTTGCTGAGAAATTTAAGATGGCCGCCACAGCTACAAATATACTTTACACAATACAAGTTTGTGGCGACTACTTCTCAAAAAACATAAGTAATATTGCTTTGGAACGTTTACTACAATGACAGGGATGACATATAGTTGGTCCTACACAAAATTCATTTCGATTCGATGTCAAACATGGCCATCTTCGTTTACATAGAGAAATATAAAAAGATCGAACAGGGAAAGTAGCATTCAACGAGGACAGTCAACCACAAAACACAGAAACAAACACGCAAACAGACAAATAAGAAGGCAAAAGTAATATTAAATGCAAACGACATCACAAACACAAAAGGGTGTTGTATAGGCACCAATTGTGGCGATTACTCTGCAAATACTTGATGGATTTTCATGACATTTTACAGGAATGTTGCTCTTGATGTTTAGTTGGTCGTAAGTAAAAATTAGGTCGGTCGGAACTTTAAAATGGCCACCACAGCTAAAAATATATTTTTAAAAAATACAAGTTCATGTCGACTACTAAAAAATGCAGATTTAACCAAGTATCTCAAACAATAACTTCCCACTTCCTACAACCCTTAATCATCAACTTCATGGGAGGATTCAGAGGCGTCTTGCACAGTGGATAAGGACGCCTCGTCTTGAGGAACCTATAACATATAACACGAATTACTTCGCCAATAGCAATCATATAAATGCATTCAATCTTTAATCTTAACTATAGGAACAGCTCAAAACCATTTGCTTACTAATGTTTTCGCCATTCGGTACGCAGTACTTTGATTTCAATATACTATTACTCATGAATTATTATCACTGGAAATCGAATGTATATACATATACACATTAGTCCATTTGTCCACGTCCCAGCTGTTCATTAACAACCGTATTATATATATATTATTTGTCCCGTGCACATACTATTATTTACAATAGTTTTATTTGAAACACGCTGATATTGTGTCCCATGCACATAATTTTATATACAATAGTTTTATTTGAAACACGCTGATATTATGTGTCCCGTGCACATAGTTTGATATACAATAGCTTTATTTGAAACAGGCTGATATATGTACAATTGTATTAATTTAAATTTATATTAGTAGTTTAAGTACATGGATCCGGTAAAGTGTTGGTAAAATGAATCTTACAATATAAAAGCAGACTATGTGTGTTGCTGAAAGATAAAGCGACATGAAAAGCCAATTTCACATCACAGGCAAAATATATAGCAAATAGCAAATGACAATAAGCAAATAGCAAATGGCATTTCGCAAATAGCAATTCGCAAGTAACAAATGACAATTAGCAAATAGCAAATGGCAATCAGCAAATAGCAAATGACAATAATGGCAATAAGCATGTCCCTACCAGGCATAACGAACAAAGTTGCAGTATGTCGGAACATAATGATACGCATACTTTGCAAAGTGGTGAGGAAATGTAAAATCGAGATCTAACATTATTCTTAAAACACGTGTTAAGCATTTTTTGATAATCTATTAGTCTTAATGATTATATAATGAACATATTGTTTCATATATTACTAGATCAGATTTGAACAATTAAATTACCAATGCGTACTTTAACAAATATTACTATTTCTTAAACAGGTTATAATTGCGTGATATAGTCCTCGAGTTGTAATACATTAATGTTAACATTTTTGTTTACCGGAAATGAAGTATTACACAGCAAACTTGTAAACATAAAGACTATTCCGACGCTTGTTCAGATCGGTAGATCCAATCGTGAAAAACTCGGCCAATCCCGTCATTCTTCGGGATCACGCCTCGTGTGTCTATCGACGCTTCGGTATATTAAAAAGCTTGAAAATTGTTAGCCGGAAGGTAACGGCACAGAAAATAGTTCACTTTGCTAAAATGTCCTTGATTTGCCAAGACAAGAGGGTGTTTATAAAATATATCTTATTTAGTTGCTGTTCTAACATATTGTAAGCAACATTCTGGACTCTGAACGCGTATATTTACTTTCATTAAACACAAAGAATCAATAACTGAATGCACCTGAGGTTCTGAAGAAAAAAGTGCTATATCGTTTTAATCAGTTGCTTTTATTCAGTGCGCTGGCCATAATGCTTCTTTATTAAAGCTACACACGGCAATCGTGAAGTGTTTGAAAAGGATGTCTCGATTTATATATCCAGTATCATTTTTACTTTTACACTGGTTACATTCAAATAAATCAAATTTTAATTATACTATAATTTTTAATATATTATTGGTTCAATAATATCAAAAATAATATTGCAAAAAACAAAATGCTTAGGGTTTAATATTATTATTATAATCATTATTAATGATTGAACAAATGCAAGTTATGCAGAAAAACTAGCGGGACGCCGTGAGATTTTAAAAAATAAAGATTGCCGTGTGTCCCTTTAAAGGGGCATACGGCAATCTTGAAATGTGTATCAAGCATTGAAATTAGCGTCGCGATTTATTTATCCAATATTATTTTGACTTTAAACCTGGTTGGATATAATTAAATACAATTTTGAGTTTTCATTTTATTTCGTCTTATTCTACCATAAGTTTAAATATATTATTGGTGCAATATTATCAACAGTTAATATCATAATAATGGTTGATAATATTGCACCAATAATATATTTAAACAATTTTCTTTTTGCTTTATACTATTCTTATAAGTAAGTAAGTAAGTAAGTATTTTTTTTATTATAGTGACATGTGTATACGGAAATAACAAACATTTAATACAAATGCATAGAGAAACACCCGGCCCAACGGACCTATAATTCACCTTATAAGTATAGTTTACAAGTAGTCAACATGGTTAAACATAATAGAAAATACTGTTATGAGCTCACAATGTACAATTTACAATACAATTAAAGTTACAAAGGGTTCATTCATAAATATTATATATATTGCGATAAATAGTGTCAGTTTAGGTCAATATTTGAACCACATATTTACAGTTACGAGTTATATAAAACACTTCTTCTAAACAGATAAGCTTTAACAAGAAATTTTACAACTTTTCTTGTGTGGTTATGAATCAGGAAAATCAGTCTATTAGAGTCTGTCATGTTTTCATATATTCCATTTGAAATAATTTCACCGAATATCACAGTTCGTATGTTGTTGTTTAAAGGACACTTCACTAGAAAATGAGTCTCGTCTTCAATTAATCCGGACTGACATAAAGTACACAGTCTTTGATTTGGTGCTTCACCAACATAGCGTCCAGTTTCAATTCTTAACGGTAAGATACCGAATCTGAATTGAGCATATATAGCGCGTTCATTTCTTTTTAAATCCATGGTTAGATAATCTTCACATGAAAAATGGCCCTTGAATGATTTGTAAGTCCTCAACTTTGGCACCTTTTCATAATCATTAGCCCATAAATTTGCATAATAATCCGTCAGTTTTGATTTTACACATTCCATATTTACTGTAATTTTATTGTTAAAATGAACAGTTAAGTCTAGTCTGGACATAATGATTTTCACTTCACTGCACCAGTTATTAATCCTATTTGATCGTTGATAGTCAGAGTTAAATATCCGTTTTGTCAATCTATTAATTAATATTAATGATTGAACAAATACAAGTTATGTAGAAAAACTAACGGGACACCTAGCGTTTTTAAAAAGTCAGTATTGCCGTGTGTCCATTTAATATGACAGCATAGGAGTATGGACATTTGCAAAAAAAAATACTTTTAGCAAAAAAAAGACATTGTAAAGTTTACCATACTTCTCCCACTTTGTACAATTTGCAAACCATTAACATGCACTAACAATGTATTGTTTATTTTGCTAATACTATTTGCAATAGTATATCTTATATATTTGCAAAAACAAATATTCAGACTAAGTCACACACTATTATCAGCAAATTAACTTCCTTTTTACATGGTCCGCAGTGCATGTAAGCATATTCTCGAGAAAAGGCAATTACTGTAGAATAAAATAGATATTAAACAAAATTATAATTGGTTATTCATAATTGTAACTTGAAACATACGCCTGCCTAGACACATTCACACATTCATATAAAACAAAGTCGACATCATTGGCGTAGTAACAAGGGGATGATGGAAACAGGGGAACAGGCAAAGTTTTGACACCCAAAACTATCATTGTTTCCTAAAAGTGTGTTTTCTTAGATAGAAAATTGACTTCTTTGTGCACTAAACGTATCAATTAACCTGGATACCCCCACCCCACCCCCAGCTTCCCCGCCCACACATGTTTGTGATTTTATATTTTATATTTAGGTAATCATAACGTGAAACATTCCAATACAACACCGACACCAGACGACACAAGACGACACCATGTCACTGACAGAAGTACTGGACGCGGCTGGGGTACCTCTTCATCAAATGATGGACTATGACGGGTATATTATTACAACGTTCGGTTTTCCAGTAGAGCAAGTGGCCAGGAGTGTGGCAAATGTTCCAGACCTACCCATCAGGCATGATGATGTGTTTCTAAGCTCCCTTGTTAAATCAGGTGAGTTCAGTTGTATTTATCTTATCCGTATAGTGTAAAAAACAAAGGTTATCTACAGATAAATCTAAAATGCTGATTGGTTATTGAATTGTTCAAGATGGTGTCATATCATTCAACAATTATGAAGTCATTGTAAACGATTATAAACAACGATTACGTTATTTTAAGCAACGTCACATTCAACAACAAATTGAAATTGTTATTACAGGATACAGCTGGGGATTTGTTTCGTGTTTTTTGTCGTAATGTATTGAGAGATGGTCATTGTAACAACGCTAAAGGTAACAATTCCGCTAAAGGTAACAACCTCCACTAAAGGTAACAATCACCTTTTCCGCTAAAGGTAACAAGCCTGACGCTAAAGGTAACAACTTTTCATGTTAACGCTAAAGGTAACAACTCTATACGCTAAATGAAACAACGTTTTTCAACATTTGCTTCCAACCGATGCGACCCGTCTCGGACACATGGATTTGCCTCGTTTTCCTGCAGGTTCGAATCCCAGTGGGACCTCGACTCGTCAAGTGAGAAAGTGTTGATTCTTATGGATGGCGGGAGATACAGTACTGGTTCTATCCAAGAAAAATGGGGTGATCTGCCTCAAGAGCAAACAAATCGACCGATATATATTGCCTTACATGTGCTAAAAATGACGTAAAACACCATTCAACAAACAAAAGTCCTATTACATCAAGACCTTGCCAAATTAAGGCTGTCATTGCGCCATTCAGAGTGATTTGTATAAGCTGTTCAGCTTGTTTATCGGTGTAAATAAAACATGTTAACGCAGATTTTGACTGTAACACTGTAATGTATGCTTTACATATTAAGTGCATGCTTTTGTTTGAAGGTTATATATATATATAGACGGGGAAAAAACATTTATACAGTGCTACAGTTTATAAAAACCCAAGCGCTTTCGGTTTACGCCTTCATCAGGGGTACACAAACACGAAACGAACAAATACGAAACAAAAAAACACTAAAATACACGGCAGTTTAATTAAAACTCTTTAAAAAAACAATTTTCTCACCCTTATATATATATATACACACATTTAGTCCGATTTTAACAACAAATCAGGTATATTTATAACGTACCCAACTGCTAGAAAACACGTCTTATCGTATTGCTCTAAATGGGTACGGTATAATATAGCAAACACAAAAAAATAAGATCAGGGGTGAGGAGAAAAATGTTATCATGCATACTTAAACCAGTACTATTTCATCTCAGAAACAGTTTACTGAAATGTTAACCGAATTTTTGACACAAACCGTATCGATATTTTAAAAAAAAAATATGAATGACATTGAACATTGATGACAACAATACAGTTTACTTCCGCTTTCACATTTAGCGCGCAAGTGTTAATTTTGAAGCTCTGCTGCCTTTAAATATAGGAAGTGTAGTGGGGTTGAAAACCTAGGTCTAGTGGGAAGTAGGGAGGGGCTAGCCGTATAGAAGTTAATACCGGTATCTATGATGTTAAAAATAGTCTTTTTCCAAGTATAAAGGGAGTTAGGGTCAGCATGTTCTCCACGACACCATTTAATACTAAAATCTTCAATGGATTGGCCGATCTGACCACGACATGCATTAAAATCAATCATAGAAGGCAATCTATACTTAGGACCTTTAGAAAACAAATGCCGAATGCGTTTATCTATAATATCAAAATTACCAGTAATGACATGACCGGCCGGATCATAGGAAAATTTAGATTTTCTTCACTCGCATTCTTTATGAGTGTTATTTATTATATCAAGGTCAGACACTATTTTGTTGTAGTTGAAAATCATGTTCTCTATTTATTTATTTTTTTAAATATTTAGGAATAGAATCAAGAACACGATTATCTCGAAAAGTACTTGATATATCAATAAAACCAATGCTCTTATTAAGATAAAGAATTTTTAGAAAATGTCTGACGTGATCAAACTCCTTGTCAATTAAACCATGCTCAAGGGATACACTTAACGACCAAGACTTTTAAACCTGACACTGGTCGAATAGCCCCTAATTTCTTAAAGAGGTAACGTGGCGGAATATATGCATTAGTCCAGTATCATACAATGGAGACGGTACTTCCCTTGGTATAAGACCACACTCCTTAGGATTTCAACGCTTGATTCTGGTCATGTAAATGGTATCTAGTTCATCCATAAACCATTAGTACAAACTTGTTCATCTGAAAATCCTGTATACCACGGTTCAGCGGGAGTGACTTTGGTTTACATGCAGTTAGTCGGGGGCTCAATCCCCGACCGTGTCACACGAACTATTAAATAGTAACTTCATTGCTTGACGTATAGGATACACGGGTTATGCTATGGCTGGTCGTCCCGATGTCAGTATAATGTGACTGGAAGAGTCATGGCATGTGTCTACGGTGTGATCTACTCGTGTGTTACACTCTCATATATATGAACTGTTTAAGCACACTGGATGCACTTAGAGACATATTAGTTTTATAAATTCAGATTTATTCGATTACTTTATAATTGAATTGTCTAGCCTCTTGGTTTACTGAATGACATTTGTACGTCCCATTTTATATTGCATATTGTATTATAGCAATGTACATATAACTGCCATTTATTTCAGGAACTCACTGGAGTTGTGAAATCGTCAGCATGATTATCACTGGTAAAGTACAGAATACGACGATTCCGAAGTTAGCGGCTATGATTGAGGCGACGTCACCGGAAGACCTTGAAAAACTTCCATCTCCACGTGTCATCAACTCACACATGCAGTTCTCCCGCTTGCCAAAACAGGTAAATTTGAAGCTTCGCTATAAACAATAAAATACTTGTATTGTAAGTATATATGGAGCCATTCTCATGAAACTTTATACAGACTGAGTTGTATTGTTATATTGTAGACGTATACTCATGAAAATGTAAACAATTTTATTATTCTCAAGCGCTATGATATCTTGATGTTGGGATAAGTAGGACAAAGGTCAACTCACGGTGAACTTTTACTTGAAATTTAACATGCGTTTTTCTAAATATACGAATGATTCATGCGTAATCTAGAGGTTAGCAAGATCACAGAGAACGATCGAGTTTTACCTGGCATTTGTACAAGAAAATGTATACTCCATACGAGGTTATTCCGATACCTATTTGTATTCAGGTTGTTGGCTGGGAAATAACTTTAGTGCTGCGATGTTTTCTTCAGTTGATATGTAAAGGTTCTTTAGTATCGTTATGCCTCGCCAAAAATTGGTGAAGTCTATACTGTTTTGAACTTGTCCGTGCGTTAGTGCCTCCGTTCGTCCGTCCGTCATTTTCTCTCATATTTTCAAAATGCTTTCACGAATTACTTTAATATTTTATTTGTTGATTGATAAGGTTGATTACTAAGGTTGTACGAAAACATTCCGTTATGGTGCTGATCACCTGCAACCACAAGGTCAAGGACAAACACTTGGTAGTTTTGTGTTGAGGTCTGCTTCCAGTTAAACGTTAGTTATATTTTTCCTCATATATTCTCAATATGCTTTCACGAATTATTTCCATATTATATTGGTTGATTAATTAGGTCGTATAAACATTCCGCTATATTTCTGATCCCCTGCGACCACAATGTCAAGGTCACACACTTGGAAGTTTATTTCCGTTTAGGTCTGCTTTCAGTAAAATGTTACAGTTATATAGTTTTGCTAATATTTTCAGATTGCTTTCATATATTACTTCTAATTATTTTTTATTTCTTTTTTACTAAGGGAGTAAAACTAGCATTCTATCATATATTCGACCAACTGTGACCACAAGGTCAAAGTCACACTTACAATTTGCAGGTATAGTTTAAGAAAGTATTACTTCTAAATTCGCGTATGCATTCCCTGTTGTACATATACAAGATGACAGTTAAAGAAAGTAGTACTCGTCAATTCATGTATGCACTCCATGTTTATACAGGTACAAGATGGCAGTTAAAGAAAGAAGTACTCGTCAGTTCATGTATAATACAGCAGCTTATAGCAGTCCTGTGTGCATTTATATGTCCCCTAAATTTCTTTGTGGAATCCTGTAGGGGACCCTCTAAGAATAAAAAAATCGAGGGTAGATATTTTGAATCATGGTGCGAAGTGAGAAATTCAAGATGGCGTCCAAGATGGCCGCCAAATACAGAAAATATTAAATATCAGTATGTTTCGTGGACAAAACAAAATAAAATACTGCATTATTTTGTATCTACATGCACGAAATATGTTAATAAACATATTTTTTTCATTTGTGGTTAAAAAGAAATTAAAAACCTGAATAAGAACGAGTCGATTTTCATTAAACAATTGAAGAAAAATAAATAGTTCGAACTTATAACTATTTTTTAAAAAAAAAAATCCAAAACTAATTTTCACAAGAGGCAAACGTATCAGCCATGGTATTGTTACATAGACTGGTATATTTTGATTTGCACAATAAATTCTGTAATACAGCTGATCTAAAATAATCATGAAGAAGTATTGTAATTCCGGATCGAACTACTAAGATTTCTGGGTGTGCTTTTTAATTTTATTCGAAGAATAAGAGAGATTATGTAATCATCCCGGCGTCGGCATTGGGCTCCACATCAAGTTTTGCATGTAAGCTGTGTTTACAAGTCTACATCTCTTATATTTCATGTCCTTGCTCAACAAAAGTTCTTCATGAGCTTCATTATAGTATTATCTTAAGGGTTGCGTAATTAATTTTGGTTCCTGTTACCCCTTGGCACTCATGGAACCCAAAATATGATAGTCCTTAAAATGTACAATGACCTCTTTCACAAGGTAAGCTGTGTTTACAGGTTTACAAGGTTGTCCTAGCTCATCAAATTATGGACATGGTTTTCCTTATAGTATTGTCTAGCATATAATCTCGAAAGTTATATACGTAACTATGTCCTATATATTCTGGGCTGCCATGGAACCCAAATCGTGATGGCCCGTAAAATGTGCAGTAAAGGTAGATCAAGGTTTGCGTGTAAGCTGTTGTAATTATATATCTAAATATTTGTCTTAGCTTATCCATATTTTGGTTTGGGATTCCTTATTGCATTATCTCGACGGGTACATACGTAATTTGGGCTAAAATGGGGGTATATTTGGCTCTCTTACATCCCCAATCCATCCAAAACCAGACACATAGTTTGTGTAAATGCTTTTTCTTTGTTGTTTTGTTTATTCTTTCACCATAATTATGGTGCATGCTGCCTCAATCATCACTTACCACCCATACATCAACAAGAGGGGTTGTCGAGGGGGAGAGTGTGTGTGCACCTTCATGTGTTATGTCTGTTGTTTGTGTGTGGAGGGGAGGGGAGCGAGTATCCATTTTTTTAAAACAGATAAAATATTGTTTGAACATTTGCAATTATGTTGGTTAATCATAGTTAATTATTTATTAATATTGCTCAAGGATATCTCTCCGTTATTTCTTTAACTACTGATTGTGTGGAGATGGATGCCTCTTTTTATGGTGGTATGTCGGGTGTATGATTTATTCTGAAGAAAAAATATCGAGCTGCTCTGTTCTCCCTCAGTTCTTGTTATTCAAAGCATTTACGTTGATGAATAGTCTGTTGGTACATGTAGTGACAATGATGCAATCATGTATGAGCTGTATAAAGTGAACGTTGAAAGACGCTTGAAACATATTTGAATGATGTTTAACAGCTCATCAACACATTATAAGTTACTGAGAGCCACCCCTACTCTTACTATAGAATATATTGCTATGTTTCGTGGCTAGACTCCGATACATGGGGCCGCCCGGTTTATTTCTAACAGACGAGGCTTAGGAAAAGTGTCTAGCCTAAGAACACACTGACGAAACTTAGTGGCAATATTGACGCTTGAACCCGGGCCCTCCATGCTATCCACTGGGCCATGCCAGCCCCAACACACCCTAATCATTATTGACACAGTTAAAGGAGGCGAACATCCTTTGCGTTATATATGCTCTATGCGCTCTTGTTGTACGGGTTCAAGATGACAGTTAAAGAAAGTAGTACCCGTCAATTAATGTATGCTCTCCATGTTTTACAGGTAGAAGAGGGCAGTTAAAGAAAGTAGTACCCGTCAATTAATGTATGCACTCCATGTTTTACAGGTACAAGAGGGCAGTTAAAGAAAGTAGTACTCGTCAAATCATGTATCACTCCATGTTTTACAAGTAGAAGAGGGCAGTTAAAGAAAGTAGTACTCGTCACATCATGTATGCACTCCATGTTTTACAGGTACAAGAGGGCAGTTCAAGAAAGTAGTACTCGTCAAATCATGTATGCACTCCATGTTTACCAGGTACAAGAGGGCAGTTAAAGAAAGTAGTACTCGTAAATATTATATATGCACTCCATATTTTACAGGTAGAAGAGGGCAGTTAAAGAAAGTAGTACTCTTCAAATCATGTATGCACTCCATGTTTTACAGGTACAAGAGGGCAGTTAAAGAAATTAGTACTCGTCAATTCATATATGCACTCCATGTTTTACAGGTACAAGAGGGCAGTTAAAGAAAGTAGTACTCGTCAATTCATGTATGCACTCCATGTTTTACAGGTACAAGAGGGCAGTTAAAGAAAGTAGTACTCGTCAATTCATGTATGCACTCATGTTTTACAGGTAGAAGAGGGCAGTTAAAGAAAGTAGTACTCGTCAAATCATGTATGCACTCCATGTTTTACAGGTAGAAGAGGGCAGTTAAAGAAAGTAGTACTCGTCAAATCATGTATGCACTCCATGTTTTACAGGTACACGAAGGCAGTTAAAGAAAGTAGTACTCGTCAAATCATGTATGCACTCCATGTTTTACAGGTACACGAAGGCAGTTAAAGAAAGTAGTACTCGTCAAATCATATATGCACTCCATGTTTTACAGGTACAAGAGGGCAGTTAAAGAAAGTAGTACTCGTAAATATTATATATGCACTCCATGTTTTACAGGTAGAAGAGGGCAGTTAAAGAAAGTAGTACTCGTCAAATCATGTATGCACTCCATGTTTTACAGGTACAAGAGGGCAGTTAAAGAAAGTAGTACTCGTCAAATCATGTATGCACTCCATGTTTTACAGGTAGAAGAGGGCAGTTAAAGAAAATAGTACTCGTCAAATCATGTATGCACTCCATGTTTTACAGGTACACGAAGGCAGTTAAAGAAAGTAGTACTCGTCAAATCATGTATGCACTCCATGTTTTACAGGTACAAGAGGGCAGTTAAATAAAGTAGTACTCGTCAAATCATGTATGCACTCCATGTTTTACAGGTAGAAGAGGGCAGTTAAAGAAAGTAGTACTCGTCAAATCATGTAAGCACTCCATGTTTTACAGGTACAAGAGGGCAGTTAAAGAAAATAGTACTCGTCAAATCATGTATGCACTCCATGTTTTACAGGTACACGAAGGCAGTTAAAGAAAATAGTACTCGTCAAATCATGTATGCACTCCATGTTTTACAGGTACACGAAGGCAGTTAAAGAAAGTAGTACTCGTCAAATCATGTATGCACTCCATGTTTTACAGGTAGAAGAGGGCAGTTAAATAAAGTAGTACTCGTCAAATCATGTATGCACTCCATGTTTTACAGGTAGAAGAGGGCAGTTAAAGAAAATAGTACTCGTCAAATCATGTATGCACTCCATGTTTTACAGGTACACGAAGGCAGTTAAAGAAAGTAGTACTCGTCAAATCATGTATGCACTCCATGTTTTACAGGTAGAAGAGGGCAGTTAAATAAAGTAGTACTCGTCAAATCATATATGCACTCCATGTTTCACAGGTAGAAGAGGGCAGTTAAAGAAAGTAGTACTCGTCAAATCATGTATGCACTCCATGTTTTACAGGTACAAGAGGGCTGTTAAAGAAAGTAGTACTCGTAAATATTATATATGCACTCCATGTTTTACAGGTAGAAGAGGGCAGTTAAATAAAGTAGTACTCGTCAAATCATGTATGCACTCCATGTTTTACAGGTACAAGAGGGCAGTTAAAGAAAGTAGTACTCGTCAAATCATGTATGCACTCCATGTTTTACAGGTACAAGAGGGCAGTTAAAGAAAGTAGTACTCGTAAATATTATATATGCACTCCATGTTTTACAGGTAGAAGAGGGCAGTTAAAGAAAGTAGTACTCGTCAAATCATGTATGCACTCCATGTTTTACAGGTACAAGAGGGCAGTTAAAGAAAGTAGTACTCGTCAAATCATGTATGCACTCCATGTTTTACAGGTAGAAGAGGGCAGTTAAAGAAAGTAGTACTCGTCAAATCATGTATGCACTCGATGTTTTACAGGTACAAGAGGGCAGTTAAAGAAAGTAGTACTCGTAAATATTATATATGCACTCCATGTTTTACAGGTAGAAGAGGGCAGTTAAAGAAAGTAGTACTCGTCAAATCATGTATGCACTCCATGTTTTACAGATAGAAGAGGGCAGTTAAAGAAAGTAGTACTCGTCAAATCATGTATGCACTCCATGTTTTACAGGTACAAGAGGACAGTTAAAGAAAGTAGTTCTCGTCAAATCATGTATGCACTCCATGTTTTACAGGTACAATAGGGCAGTTAAAGAAAGTAGTACTCGTAAATATTATATATGCACTCCATGTTTTACAGGTAGAAGAGGTCAGTTAAAGAAAGTAGTACTCGTCAAATCATATTTGCACCCCATGTTTTACAGGTAGAAGAGGGCAGTTAAAGGAAGTAGTACTCGTCAAATCATGTATTCACTCCATGTTTTACAGGTAGAAGAGGGCAGTTAAAGGAGGTTGTACTCGTCAAATCTTGTATGCACTCCATGTTTTACAGGTAGAAGAGGGCAGTTAAAGAAAGTAGTACTCGTCAAATCATATTTGCACTCCATGTTTTACAGGTACAAGAGGGCAGTTAAAGAAAGTAGTACTCGTCAAATCATATTTGCACTCCCTGTTGTACGGGTAGAAGAGGGCAGCTAAAGAAAGTAGTACTTCCTAAAATCATATTTGCACTCCATGTTTTACAGGTAGAAGAGGGCAGTTAAAGGAAGTTGTACTCGTCAAATCATGTATGCACTCCATGTTTTACAGGTACAAGAGGGCAGTTAAAGAAAGTAGTACTCGTCAAATCATGTATGCACTCCATGTTTTACAGGTAGAAGAGGGCAGTTAAAGAAAGTAGTACTCGTAAATATTATATATGCACTCCATGTTTTACAGGTACAAGAGGGCAGTTAAAGGAAGTTATACTCGTCAAATCATGTATGCACTCCATGTTTAACAGGTACAAGAGGGCAGTTAAAGAAAGTAGTACTCGTAAATATTATATATGCACTCCATGTTTTACAGGTACAAGAGGGCAGTTAAAGGAAGTTGTACTCAAATCATGTATGCACTCCATGTTTTACAGGTACGAGAGGGCAGTTAAAGAAAGTAGTACTCGTCAAATCATGTATGCACGCCATGTTTTACAGGTAGAAGAGGGCAGTTAAAGAAAGTAGTACTCGTAAATATTATATATGCACTCCATGTTTTACAGGTAGAAGAGGGCAGTTAAAGAAAGTAGTACTCGTCAAATCATGTATGCACTCCATGTTTTACAGGTAGAAGAGGGCAGTTAAAGAAAGTAGTACTCGTCAAATCATGTATGCACTCCATGTTTTACAGGTACAAGAGGGCAGTTAAAGAAAGTAGTACTCGTAAATATTATATATGCACTCCATGTTTTACAGGTAGAAGAGGGCAGTTAAAGAAAGTAGTACTCGTCCAATCATGTATGCACTCCATGTTTTACAGGTAGAAGAGGGCAGTTAAAGAAAGTAGTACTCGTAAATATTATATATGCACTCCATGTTTTACAGGTACAAGAGGGCAGTTAAAGGAAGTTGTACTCGTCAAATCATGTACACACTCCATGTTTAACAGGTACAAGAGTGCAGTTAAAGAAAGTAGTACTCGTAAATATTATATATGCACTCCATGTTTTACAGGTACAAGAGGGCAGTTAAAGAAAGTAGTACTCGTCAAATCATGTATGCATTCCATGTTTTACAGGTACGAGAGGGCAGTTAAAGAAAGTAGTACTCGAAAATATTATATATGCACTCCATGTTTTACAGGTACAAGAGGGCAGTTAAAGAAAGTAGTACTCGTCAAATCATGTATGCACTCCATGTTTTACAGGTACAAGATGGCAGTTAAAGAAAGTAGTACTCGTCAAATCATGTATGCACTCCATGTTTTACAGGTACAAGAGGGCAGTTAAAGAAAGTAGTACTCGTTAGTTCATGTATGCACTCTATGTTTTACAGGTACAAGAGGGCAGTTAAAGAAAATATTACTTGTCAGTTCATTTATGCACTCCCTGTTTCACCAAGTACAAGAAAGTATTACTTAACGAATGTACTAGTATGTGCACTCCCTATTTTACAGGTACACGGGGACAGCTAAACCAAGTTTTACTTCTCAGTACATGTATGCACTGCCTGTTTTACAGGTACAAGACGGAAAATGTAAGATAGTGCTACTTGCAAGGAACCCCAAAGATGTATTCTGGTCCATGTATAAACATCATATTGGCATGCGTGTTTACGACTATAAAGGAAAATGGGAAGACTATCTCCCTCTGCTGATGGAAGGAAGATGTAAGTTAATATGTCCTCTTCGTATAAGCGTCCCAGGGTTCACAGTTTAAGCTGTTTTACTGACATCATTCTCAAAATGCCAGTATACTTTGGAAGCACTTGCAAAACTTTGCACATGCTTAACTGCCTTCTAGTATAAAAGATTTATGAAAATTAAAACTATTTAAGCATAATATAGTTGATAGGCAATCAGTCCGTGACAAGTCAAAATGATAATAAAAAAGGGTTATGATAAGTGTTTGGTAGAGTAAGCGATACTTTGCCAGTTCAGTTTTTATCAATCGGTTAAAAAAGGCCAGTTTATAAAAGTGCCAAATATGAGCCCTGCGACCGTTCCAGGGCGTTACCCCTCTTGTCAACCCTTTTGTGTTTGTGATGTCTTACGATATACTGTTAAATATATATGTATAATATAATTGTTGTTGTACATGAACAAATATAAATATAAATGCCACCTTTAATCGGGCCCGTAGCTAGCTCTGAAAGTTAACCAAATCAAGTCACTTCCTAGCGGGGTTTGAGGACATGTACCCCAGAAAAAAACTGCTATTTTTATATGTGATATTCTGCATGTTAGTGCATTCCCTGGCCAGATGTTTAGTTTTCAGTTAGACATTCAAGTCTATATTAGTGATGTTATTTGATATTCCATTAGAACTTCAATGTTTGGTACCTTCCCAAAATTCTGTCCAGTCAGCTGCTACATATTGTAACAGGATTGTCGCCATTATAATCATAAGAGAAGGGAAGATGTACGAGGTTTCCGAAACGCGTAGACTAATAAATACATCTACCGAATCACCTGCCGGGTGATTCTTGTGATCGTCTCAATGGGCTTTCGCCTACCTAAAACCCACTGGGACGTAGGCGTTTGATGTTTGTCTATGATCTTTCTTGTCGTGCCCTTAATGGTTTATTCTCTTGTTGCTCTGGCTTCTGCCAAGTCAATGAGTACCTCCATTGTGGCTTTCTAAGCTATTGTTTTTTGTATTATGTTTACACGAGAATATTTGTGTTTTACTTATATTGCCTATTGATGCTGCTTTGTTGGTTAGAGATTAGATCATGGCGGGGATTTCTTTATTTACACTGTCCCGTTTTAATGGGATGACAGTAGGGTAAGTGTGAGGTTTGGTACACCCTAGAACCGGGTTAAACCCCCAGTGGCCTACTTTGCCACTGACCGTTCCAAGGCGGTAGCCCTATTGTCAACCCTTATGTGTTTGTGATGTCGTTTGCATTTGTTATTATTTTTGCTTTCTTGTTTGTCTGTTTGCGTGTTTGTTTCTGTGTTTTGTGGTTGACTGTCCTCCCTGAATGCTACTTTCCCTGTCCGATCTTTTTATATTTCTCAGTATAGATGAATGATTATGTATGCGGGGTCACATAGATAAACAAAACAGTTCCCTATCTTAGACTTTTTTGGCATTTTAGTTAGACCCTCATACAGCCATGATGAATTCAGCTAATAGTCGAATGTCTTGTCTTATTAATGTATTTTTACTTAGCACTTAAAACATAACTATAATATCTTAAATTATCTGCGAGAAATTTATTATTGGAGATGATCTTTTCGATTGTAATGTATCCGTTATAAAATAGATTCATCGTAGTCTTTACGACCCCCTTTTACACTACTGTCAAGTAGTTATGACAGTTTGTTTGTATGCTAAAGTGGAACGAGTATATAGTGCTACTCTTTCCGCCCGTTAGTCCGTCCGTCCGTACGTGTACGAAACAGGATTTTCATTTAAGAATTTCGTTAAGTTTATTTTTATGTGACTCTGACCTACCTTTTGAACATTGTTTTTAACCAGTGGAGTATGGTAGTTGGTTTGAGACGATCCGAGACTGGGAGAAACGACTAGAAGAACACCCTGATAACATTCTGCTGGTAATCTATGAGGATTTGAAACAGGTAAGAATTTATATACATGATGGTGAAATGGGGTTTTACGTCCCGTTAACACCATATTAGGTATATTGGAACACAACCTCAGAGGGAGATGAGATGAAATTTCCCATCATACATGCCTCCTTCAGAACCCACTCGGGTTATAAGTATGGATCTCCAAAGTGTAAAACCTTATCAGCTGAGCTCCGAGGCAGATACAAAAGTCGAACAGAAAACATTGCATTCACAGACTAAGTCTGTGACAGTGACCACCAAAAGCACGCAATTCAGAAAATAGTAACAATTCCATAGGTAAATAAACCACAAACATAAAGTGGTTGACAACAGGGGTACCGGCTAGAAACGGTAAAAAGGACGCTAGGAGTTCTAGGCTGCACCAAACCATATTGTCATCGAAATTAAACAGGACAGTGTAAATAAAGACATTCCCGCCTACTTTTAAAATTGCACCTCTCACAAAATTGTAGGCATCTTATTGGTTGAGTGCGGTCACGTGGTGACCCCCTATTGTTCTATAGTGGGTCAGTAGATTTCATAGAGGGTCACTAAAAAATATGGACTACAATTCCGATTCAAAGTTTAAATCATTTGCAAATCATTTGCAAATATTCTTTAAGGCGTTAGTAACAAACATAATATGGACTACAATGTTGCATGTTTTGTGTTTTCATTCTTTAAAGCGTTAGTAACAAACACAATATGGACTACAATTTCGATTCATAGTTTAAATCATTTGCAAATCATTTGCAAATATTCTTTAAGGCGTTAGTAACAAACATAACAAGTAAATTAATACTGTTTGAACTGTATCGGTCGTGACGTCAAATTGCGCGAACGCCTCAATGACGTTGACGCTCCAAATATTGGTGTCTGTCTTGAAAAAATGGTGCTCGATGCAATAAATCAGTTGTTGGGTTTGTTACAGACCCCCTTCAGAAATATGTGGGGTCAGTCAGATATATAGGGGGACTCGACTATTGCCTCGCCCCCTATAAATCTTACTGACCCCACATATTTCTGTAGGGGATCAGTAACAAACCTAATAACTAATAACATCTCCCTGTCCACTATTGAACTCAAACATGTGTTATTTTTTTTGATTTTGTTTAGTTTCCAGAAAGGTTGATTCCAATTGATACTTCTAATAGAGAAAACAGACATGAATATATTGTGTATTTGGTTAATACGTGTAGATTATATTCAATACAGTATGGATATTTGAAACGGACAGCATTGTATGGAGCTATTTTACAATTAAATTGCATTAATTTAAATCGTATAATTTTGTTCAAATTTCCAGTATGGTTTGAGAGAGGTGAAGAGGATTTCGAAATTTCTCGGAAAGTCTCACGATGAAGCTTTTCTACAATCTGTTGTTGACAAGTGTAGCTTTGAGAACATGCAGGTGGACAAACAATATCCAAAAGACCTCGCAGAGAAAATATTTGAACCAAGCTTCAGTATTTTTAGAAAAGGTGGGTGCATTTACGCTATGGATAGTTCCGATTATCAAGCTCTAGCCCGTTTTGTCCATAGGACAAGTTCCCAAAAACATTGGTAATGTGCTCGATTCTATTTTAGAGTTGTTTGTGGGAAAACATGTGCTTTCCTTACAGATATAAATACAAATTGTACTTTTAATTCGCTTAAATTGCTAGTGAATATAAGCTTGATTGACATATTTATTGGGATAACTAGATATAAATAAACCCTCTACAGCTTTAGCTGTTGTCGCTTTAGCTTTGCCACGCTCAATACACTGCTCATATAGAGATTATTTGACAGCTTGGGTCGATTATAGGCAAATCCTTCACGGGGAGGTAGGCGTGTGGGTTTTTTTCACAAACGAGCGAATGTGAATGGGTGAAAAAACAGAACACGCCTATCATCAAATGAATGATTTCCATATAAATCCAACAAGGCAGTTAAATGATCTATGTAATGCATTTTCACTCAGTGTGTATGCTTTTAAAGAGACATTAATCATGAGTGACGTCGACATTTGCAACACTTTATTGACGTCATGAATCAGCGTAACAGTTAGTTATTTTTATACTCCCCGCAAACGAAGTTTGTAGGTGGGTATACTGGATTCGGCTTGTCCGTCTGTCCGTTTGTCCGTCTGTCTGTCCGTAGACGCAATGTTGTCCGATCAATAACTTTTGTCAGGAATGAGGTATTGCGATGAAACTTGCAGGGTAGATAGCTTATATAGAAAGAAAGCTTATGATTGCTTTTGGGGTCACTGGGATAAAGGTCAAGGTCAATGTTACTAAAAATATAAAAACGGTTTCCACTCAATAACTTTCGTTAGGAATGAAGTATTGCGATGAAACTTTCCGGGTAGGTAGCTGATATGGAAAGAAAGCTTGGGATTGCATTAGGGGTCACTGGGGTTAAGGTCAATGTCATTGTTGCTAAAAATAGAAAAATGGTTTCCGCTCAATAACTTAAATAATGAATGAGATATAGGAATGAAATTTGCTGTTTTGGTAGCTTATATGAAAAGAAAGTGTTTTATTTCATTTGATTTCACTTGGCTCAGGGTCAATGTCACTGTTACTAAAAATAGAAAAACGGTTTCCGCTCAATAACCTTTTTTAGGAATGAGGTATTGCGATGAAACTTGCAGGATAGGATGCTTATATGGAATGGAAGCGTGGGATTGCATTTGGGGTCAAGGTCAATGTTACTAAAAAAAGAAAAACGGTTTCCGCTCAAAAACTTCAGTTAGGAATGAGATATTGGAATGAAACTTCATGGATAGGTAGCTTATATGAAAAGGAAGCTTGGAATTGCATAAGGGGTCATTGGGATCAAGGTCAATGTCACTGTTACTAAAAATAGTAAAAACGGTTTCTGCTCAGTGACTTAAGTAAGGAATGAGATATTGGAATGAAACTTGCTGTGTAGGTACCTTATATGTAAAGGAAGCTTAGGATTGCATTTGGGGTCACTGAGATCAAGTTCAAGGTCACTGTTACTAAAAATAGAAAAACGGTTTCTGCTCGGACAACCTGGTTTTCGTGGAATTTCCACGTTTCTTGTTGATTTGACCATTATACCCAAGCAAAAGGATCTAACAGAAGACTTCATTATTACATTTATAAAGATTAGGTAAGACAGTCATATTAGTTTCCCAATTCTGCAATTTTCTGCATATTTACCGCCTATATAACCTTTTAGCTATCTGTTACAAAAATAAATAAAAACATGGTTAATAATTTATTTATTTTTTGTGACAATTGTTGTTTACCTTTTGCCCAATTTATGATAATATCATTTGCACCAAAAGTGTTCTCTTATCGTTAGCAAAGACTGCTAACGTTCTTCCCCATATAGTAATAGCCTTGAGCGGAGGGTATTTGTTAGGCCTTTGGCTTACAGTTATAGCTGTGTTTGGAGTTAGTCATAAATATTTAGGGATTATGAATTTTCTTTTACTGAGAAATTCCGATCTGTCACCCATAATAATGTAGTAAATGGATTTTTTTTTAGTATGTCATTTTATCAATATGTATAAGGATGGTAGCAACCCAATACGGTTACTAGGCGAATATGGCGACGTGGTAGCGGAACCGTGTAACGTAATTAATAGGCAATATAAGTAAAACACAAAGATGCTCGTGTATATATAAATAAAAAAAAAACAATAGCCTAGAAAGCCACACCGAAGGACTTGGCAAAAAGAGAACAAACCCATGAGGGCACGACAAGAAAAGATTGCAGACAAACATCAAACGTTACCGTCATTTTGGGCTTTAGTTAGATGTCAGTATAGGGTCCACAGCATGTCCGGTCATCGCACAATTAAAGAGGAAAGCATAGTGGCGAACTGTAAATGGATCCATCACCAAGCATGCAGTGCTTTGCAAAGTGATAGGGTCATAACCTCTTTTGATAAATCTTTTAACAAGTTTAACAAAGATAGTATGAAAGTGATCAGGACGGTGGTCCGACCAAGGATCTTACTAAGTTTGTAAATCACATCACCATAGAAGTCAGATTGTGATAGTCCTTGTCATAACTTTTGAAAGTAGTTTACTATGCAAATATAAGACTAATATAATAGGTTGTTTTCGTAAAGTTTATGTAGTTCTGGGGAAAACAAACGTCAGTTTTATATATAATTTTGCCGAGGCAAATGTTTTTTAAAATATAATTTGTTTTAAAAGTTAAATTCATTATATAAAGAAAAACCTATTATAGAAAATTGGTCATGGAATAAGAATTTCACAAATTACTGTATAAGGTGGTTTAATGTTACCTAAACCTGTACACATTTAGTTTCCTCACTTCCTAATGAAATCATTATTCCAAACCATCCAAAATTATCTGTGCATTTAACTTCATTTTATTTGTTTCGACACAGTCTTATGACATGTTCTTTGTTTGAGTCATAGCTTATTATTAGGTACTAAGGTTTTTGATATTTTGCTTGATGTATAGTTACTTACGGTAGTGATGCGTTGTACTCTCGACAAATGTGCTATATAGTACCCATTACTCAATAAAGATATAAAAATATAAAATGAATGAAATAACACAACACATAGAAGTAATGTATATCCTGTTTCAAGGAGGATATAGGGGTAGCCTCGGTCACCCGGCCCGCTTCTGATTTCTTCGTTACGTTATGCTACCCGGATCCAGAAAAAGGGGAAAATAGGACGTTTGAAATCGCCCCAACGTTTTGGGCGATTTTGGCGAGATTTTGAGAGATTCAACGACTTTCAACGAAGATTTGAGACTTTTAAAAAACATATTTTTAATTTAATTTAATGATGATTTCTTATTTTTAACTTATGAGAAGCAGCAAGTGACGTTAAAAGGTTTAACTGATGCATCATCAATTAACATTGTACCTTTTTTTACAACATGACGTCACGCAAACGTCGACTTTATGCGCGTGAAAAAACGCACGAATAAATTGTGCTAATCGCTAGTGGGCGCTTTAATTGGTCTAATCTGCCCAGACCGATATTTTCATGTAATATGCATGATACGGTCTAGCTGGCCGAGACTAGACATGGGGGAGGTGCCTTAGTGTAGTAGTAGTGTGATTTGGTGATTTCAATGTCGGAGTCGCGGAACCTAGGCAAGTCACACTTGCAAGAAGACAGAGGTAGACATACCACACATAGCACATAATCAGAAATACAAGCATTGCAACAGCAACAAGTGTTTGATATGATAATATTCATCACTTCTTACACTTATGAGAGTTATGAGTACATTTCGAATAAAATGTCATAATTAATGTAAGTGGATTATCATTTAGAATTTAAGATTTAACTGAAGTGCCTATCTTATATGTTATTTTAGGTGAGGTTGGAGATTGGCAGAACCACTTCACAGTTGCTCAGAACAAACAGTTCGACAAACTTTATGAGGAGAAAATGAAAGGATGTAAAATCAAATTCAGATTCACACTTGATAAAGAATAAACGACCACGTACGCATGGTGGAGTTTCTCTATTGTGGGGAGAACATTGTTTAACAGTTATTGTCCCGTTTCCGAGAATGTAATTGTTGGTGTTAAAATATTTAAGGGTTAAAGAAGTTCAATGGAACGTTAGTTTTTAAACTTATTTATTTTACATCGATTGTAACGAAACCTCGCTGAAATTATTATGGCTCCCCCACACAAAGTGTGGTAGGGGAGCCATATTGTTTTTGTGCTTTCTGTCTGCGTGTCTGTAGGTCTGTGTCTCAAACGATGTCCGATCAATAACTAGAGAATGGTTGGACATAGGGTCCTCAAACTTGGAAGGATGGTTAGTCATGACAAGTAGATGACCCCTATTGATTTTGGGGTGGCTCCCCCACACAAAGTGTGGTAGGGGAGCCATATTGTTTTTGTGCTTTCTGTCTGCGTGTCTGTAGGTCTGTGTCTCAAACGATGTCCGATCAATAACTAGAGAATGGTTGGACCTAGGGTCCTCAAACTTGGAAGGATGGTTGGTCATGACAAGTAGATGACCCCTATTGATTTTGGGGTCACTAGGTCAAAGGTCAATGTTGCGGTGACATTGACTATCAAAACGATGTCCGATCAATAACTAGAGAATGGTTGGACCTAGGGTCCTCAAACTTGAAAGGATGGTTGGTCATGACAAGCAGATGACCTCTATTGATTTTGGGGTAACTAGGTCAAAGGTCAAGGTTGCGGTGACATTGACTATCAAAACGATGTCCGATCAATAACTACAGAATGGTTGGACTTAGGGTCCTCAAACTTGGAAGGATGGTTGGTCATGACAAGTAGATGACCCCTATTGATTTTGGGGTCACTAGGTCAAAGGTCAAGGCCGTAGGTCTGTCTGTGTCACAAACGATGTCCGATCAATAACTAGAGAATGGTTGGACCTACGGTCCTCAAACTTGAACGGATGGTTGGTCATGACAAGTAGATGACCCCTATTGATTTTGGGGTCACTAGGTCAAAGGTCAAGGCCGTAGGTCTGTCTGTGTCACAAACGATGTCCGATCAATAACTAGAGAATGGTTGGACCTACGGTCCTCAAACTTGGAAGGATGGTTGGTCATGACAAGTAGATGACCCCTATTGACTTTGGGGTCACTAGGTCAAAGGTCAAGGTCGCGGTGACCTTGACTATCAAAACGATGTCCGATCAATATCTAGAGAACGGTTGGACCTAGGGTCCTCAAACTTGGAACGACGGTTAGTCATGACAAGTAGAGGGGTCACCAGGTGAAAGGTCAAGGTCGTAGTGACCTTGACTATTAATACGATGTCCGATCAATAACTAGAGAACGGTTGGACCTAGGGTCCTCAAACTTGGAAGGATGGTTGGTCATGACAAGTAGATGACCCTATTGATTTTGGGGTCAAAGGTCAAGGTTGCGGTGAAACGATGTCCAATCAATAACTAGAGAATGGTTGGACCTAGGGTCCTCAAACCTGGAAGGATGGTTGGTCATGACCAGTAGATGACCCTATTGATTTTGGGGTCACTAGGTCAAAGGTCAAGGTTGCGGTGAAACTATGTCCGATCAATAACTAGAGAATGGTCGGACCTAGGGTCCTCAAACTTGGAAGGATGGTTGGTCATGACCAGTAGATGACCCCTATTGATTTTTTTTTTTTTTTTTTTTTTTTTTTTTTTAATTTTTGCATAAGAAGTTTTAGGGTGGGCCCTTTAAAAAAATAGGGTCGGTCGGGTTACTTGAACCACACATATTTTTTTATGTGGCCTTACTGATACAGATAGTAGATACAGTCACAGGGATATTGAATATCAAAACGATCTCAGATCAATAAAGAACAGTTGGACCTAGAGTCGTCAATTATGTCTGTTCGGGCGAGTGGGGGAGCCATACGTTTTTGTCCCATGGACAATAACAATTTCTAGTTTTAATCACTCTCGATGTTTTCCTGGGTAGAACCAATACAAAGCAAATGCAGATAAAGTGTCTTGCTCAGGGATACAACACATATAGTCATGGTGGTTATCTAACAAGGGACATTTCGATCCTCTACCCCTAGAAAACAGTGCTCCACAATGGAACTTAGCAGTACCATACATTGTCTTTTTTGATACTGTTAACATTTCTCTTGAGCATTTTTAAATTATCCTAAGAAGTGAAAATGGTATTGCCAAAATTTCATTTTTTTATCAAGTTTGCAGAATATTAGCTGTTAAAAATTCGAAAACAAATAATTGTATATCATTTTTGAAATCAATAACTTAAAGTCGCAAAATTCATAGTTTAGCATTCTTGAAAGCTATAAATGCAATTCGTTTTTGTTTTTGACAATGAGCTTTCATGTATATTTCCTTAACATATTTCATTTGTATTATTGTTCGGTGCGCTTGTTTCAACCAAAGGTATTTTTTTAGTAGCTTGAGCAATTTAAATAATACTTATATCAATTATATATCATTAGAAATGGTATTTTTAGTGGTAAATAAAAAATACTTTAGTTTTGAAAATCGGTTGAGAAATAAATATTTTACCGCCCAAACGATGTTTTGACGAGGCTTTTCCAACGTAATTTCCTTGTTGGAAGGATTTCAGAAAATTAAGAAATTTCAAATATCTTCAGTTAGCCTTCGTAGCCTTTATATTTTACTATAAAACTTTCAGTGTGTCTTAATTTACGAATATCCAACAATTTAAAAACATTTTTGGATAAGCATTCTAAAATAAATATTTTTTCAAATTGTTCATGCTGCAGAATTTTGCATTGAAAATGCCCCATCAGAAAAAGCTTTCGCGCATGTATTTCTTTATTTCTCAACCGGTTTTGAAAAGCACGGTATTTTTATTTTAAATTACCACTAAAAATGTCTATACAACTTAATTAGGTACTAGATGAATTTTGTCTAAAAAGTCCAAAAAACCTTTGACTGAAACAAGTGCCCCACAAGTTAGTTTAGTTACGTATTATTCTCTCGAAGTTGCGGGTGACATGAATTTCTATGAATAAGTATCAACTTGTCGTATTAAAAGTACACCACATATGCTTGAACAACCTATTCGTTTTGTTTTACTTTCTTACTTGCATACGTGTTTACACTACTACTATAGCTCAAAGTGTCACGCCTTTTTTTTTTTTCTTTTTTTTTTGTGGGTCATGAGACCCGTGAGAACACAACTTATACATATAACATAACTTGTGTTGACATTTTAGAAAACAAAATGCATCGCCCAATTCAGTGTTCCACACTAACGCAGGTCCGCTGGCCCGAAACCACCTGCTTGTCGGAAGACCACCACTTTCCTAATGTATATCCATCTCATGTAGTAGGATTGTACAAATAGGAGCGTCAAGCGTTCGCATGCCATGATTGACTTTGTGTAACGGGTTTTTGCGTTTTTAAAAATTTGCAAAATTCTCAAAAACGTCTCTCAGGCACCAAAATAGCAAAAGACAAAGATAAAAAACTTCATACGCAAAGCAAAAGCGTCTACGACAGCATGCAAAGATTCTAGCTGCACTACAAAACAATTAAGGTATACTTATTGTTAATAATGTAATGAGGACAACAATGTACATGCAGTTTATTTTGTTGTAATGTTTCGGTAAGCATAGCTGTACATGAGAAGGACCATGTATCAGTCAGTAGTCCTGTAGGCTTCCTTCTTATAAAAGTTAACATATGGCCGGGCGAATGAGACGGCAAGAACAATTTAAAGGACCAATTTTGAAATATGCACATTAGCATCTGGATTTATCAATCTCGTATCTCTTTATCATTAAACCTTCTTGCATATATTTAAATAATACGGAATATCATTTGTAAATTTCATCAAAAAATCCATTATGACGCAAATGCGTCAAGTAACACGTTAACTTTTTAATTGCGTATGCTTATTGTTGTTTATTTGTCCACTTTAGCAATAATTGCAAAACTCTGATAAATGCAGTATAGGGAACATATCTAAACTGGAGTTATTTTTTTATGATCATTTCTAGATTTCTGAAATATTTAAATGGATCAGACTGGCAATGAACAACTGATAGTTGAGCTATTTATAGAACAATTATGTATGGCAAGAAAATTGAATTTTATACAAATACAGTGGTCTCCCCTTATTCTAAAATATTACCTATATATAGTTTAAAATATTAACCAACCAACAATGGAGCTAACATAGTCAATGCATAATGGCAAATGATGGCGAAATGTCAATTTAAACACAATCAAATGTAAATAGTAGCAAATAGTATCAAATGTAAAAGGGAAGAAATTTCTAAGTACACTCTGGATTTCTTTATTTACACTGTCCTGTTTTAATGGGATGACAGTAGGGTAAGTGTTTGGTGCACCCTAGAACCGGTTTAAACCCCCAGTGGCCTTTGTTGCCACTGACCGTTCCAAGGCGGTAGCCCTATTGTCCACCCTTTTGTGTTTGTGATGTCGTTTGCATTTTTTATTTCTTTTGCCTTCTCGTTTGTTTGTTTGCATGTTTGTTTTTGTGTTTTGTGGTTGACTGTCGTCCTTGAATGCTGCTTTCCGTGTCCGATATTCGTATCCTTCTCTAATACATTGTACCTACGTCGGTTAAATTATTACTATTATTATTATTAATCTTAAACTTGGTATCGAACAAATGTAATTGCTATATATAACTCAGGCAACTTATTTGATTAAAAGTTTACTTAACATTTATTTGAAGCTTTATATCTTCAAATATGTAGATAGCTTTGCTTTGAAACTTGATATGTACATTGTCCCATAACACCAGTTACTTTGACATTGACTTAAAACAAAACAATATGTTCAACTGTTCACCATGTATACTTGACGAAAACAAAATACAACACAGTTTAACGTAATATATTTTCTATGCTGATAATGAAATCATTAATGGTTAAATATCATACATATCTTTCATCGGTACAGCATGGTCATAGATTATACAGTTTAGAAGACAGGCAATATCATGAAAATATGATGGCATTATAGAAAAAAGTAGATATAAAAGTCGAACAGGAAATGCAGCATCCAAGGACCACAGTCAACCAAAAACACTTAGAGATATGACACCATGAACATAAAAAGGGTTGACAATAGGGCTACCGCCTTGTGGCAAACAGATGCCGCTGCGGGAAGTCTAGGTTTGGCAAGCAATAAATATGAGACTGGAAAGGGCTGTTACAGTTACAACTATTTCTCAAGGGATTGGTAACAGTTATTTACACGTATGTTAAAAGGAGGGGTAATTTTCGTTGATTGTGTCTAAATACATCCACGTCTCTGGATAGATCATGCCATAAATGTTTTTACTTTCTTCCTTATACGCCGCCGACATATAGGACACTCAGAGAGCAATGCGGCACACACAACACATGAGATTAAATGGCCACATGGGACAAATGTTATTTTGATCGGCCTATCCATGCATATCGTGCATTTTCTCTCGCTGACTATCGAATTGGTGTCGATTACGGCTCTTTGTTCTTGGTGCTCTACAAAACAATAAATAGTCTATTATGTTGAAACAAACACGTGACAGTCCAACTACAGGGTACCATGCCTCATATAATGAAACGTTCTACCATGCTGTTTTTTTTTTAACCCAAATGCCCCGTTAACAATTCAATGTCTCGATCAAAATGATATATAGGGTCCTATAGAAACCACAGCGTCCGAACGCAATGGCATCGTAGGTCCGCACTGTACTGCAAACAAGGACTAGAAACTACAATGAAAGAGACAAAAAACAACAGAAAGGGTGGTGAAGACAGGGTTACCGACTTGGAACGGTCAGTAGGCAATAAGGCCTACTGGTTAGCTTGAATCGATTTTATACACCATTAAATACATTAATAAGGGTTCTTTGAGAGAGAAGATAAATACGTGTTGTTTAACGGTTTATTAATACGTTCATTTAGGTAGCATATAGACATCCCAGAGAGAGGAAGGGTATATATAGGAATTCGGGAACTATATCAACTCTTACTATGGAATTTATTCCTATGAGTCGTGACGTGCAATTAAGTTGGACTCGATTTACCGCCCGATTTTCGTCCCAGTCGGACAGCCAATGCTCAGGACAATGTCAAGGACTTAAGTGGTTTTCCTATATATCCATCTACATTGAGAGAGGAAGGGGGTACACATTAAATATATATTTACTATCCCGGGTGATTAGCTAAGCTCCAGTACAATGGACCGTCCAGTTAACACCCATATCCGACACACGTGGCAGTAGGGGGTTATTGACTTCTTCAAGGTCACATGACTATTGCTCTGCGGTTATGTCTCGAATCTGTAATATTTTGTTAATGAGATGAGCACGCAAATCACTGCACCTCAATTCCCTTAACAGTTGTATTCCATGTCCTAGGCATTCGCATCCCTTCTCCTTATGCAGATGCCAGCAAGAATTTTTGGACACGAATGTACCATAAACGTACAGTCTAGTTGTTCACAATATATTAAATTGTATTTAACATGGATAAACTCATACTTTCATTAATGCATGTATAGTCAGGTTTAAATGAGTTTTCAACGAGGGTCATTCAATAAGTTCTGTCACTAACGCGTTTTAACAATTATGTGCTCGTTAGTTATGAGTGTTGATGTTTGATACCAAATGAAAGAGAATTTCAATACCATTCTATTGATGGTAAAATGAATGCTGTATCGTTTGTGTGACGAAAGTTATGGAACATTTAATATACATCACTTATACATACTGAGGCATTTTCGTCCTGAGCTTTTTTTAGGTATGTTAACTGTTACTTTTTTAAATGCCTGTTTCTCTTTAAGTACTTGTCGAAGACCTTTGAAATTTCTCATACATTACCACTTATATCTGTGCATTACAAGATTCAGAATTTAAGCATGGTAGATGAAAAGGCATTGTCTTAGAAATTAACATTTTAAGCTAACATGTAAAATTAATTTAATGATAAATGGACATTAAATGGAAGGGCAGTTTTCTGAAATAGCGTTTTTGGATGATCAATATTTTCACTAAACATTGTGCAACATTCTACAATAATGTGCTGAATATGAAATTTAAACACTGAAGGACTAGGATTTGTAAAAAAATATGAAAACATATTAATACTTTGAGAATAAGTACGACATTTAAAAGATATTATAACATTTCCGTAAACAATATGAAGAAAATCAGTGTTGTTTCCGCTTAAATTAAGGGATATGCATTCACTCATATCTGGTTTACAGCAAGACCTTTCCGAATTCTCGACAATCATTTTCATGGATTATAGGCAAATAACAACAGATGGCGTACAAGAAAATATAAAAGCATAGAATTATTCAAATAATTGTTACAACGTTTTGTAACAAGGACATTTTCAGAGATGCCAGAATACAAAAGGTGTGGTAGGGGGAGGTTATTCAGCGGTATAAATAACCGGACATTTTTCATTTGTGTTGTGGAATTTGAGAGGGCGAACCCATTAGTACTATAAATACATTACTTTATCTCAGTGTAATATCCAGTTCAAAGGATATATGCCTAGTGACAGACTCTGACGTCTCTGACTTGAAATCACTCGCCCCTCACCGGTGTAGGTTCGATCCCTCAGGGGCCTAGGAATCTTTATGTGAGGAAGCTATCCAGCTAGCTTGCGGAACGTCGGTGGTTAATCCAGGTGCCCGGCCGTGCACGAAAATTGCCCGGAAGGACACCTGGGGTCTTTCTCCACCAATGGAAGCTGGAAAGTCGCCATATGACCGTAGCTGTTGGTGTGACTATAAAATCAATTTCAATCAATTAAAACCTAGTGACAGAACTTTTTGAAGCACCCTCGTATTACATTTATACCAAACTTCGAAGAAATAAAAAATGTAAAGGTAAACGTAACCCCATACCTTCGCTTCCCCCTATAGCCCCTTCTGCTAATACGTTAGATCCATTCGATCCACCGGCATCTGCAGTACCCAGAATTTGAGTTTGATCAGTTCCTGTAATAGTCAAAACACAAATTCAGATATTTACATGCTCTTTTCAGACAAGACAAAGTGTTCCATTATTCATAATGTCCCATAAACAAGAGGCATAAGAGGGTCAAAAACTTCCTTTCTAGTTGGGCAATTTTCATGCGCGGGCAACCCCTGAGTAGAACTACCAACGTTCTGAACGCCAGCTGGCTAGCTTCCTCGCATACATATTCCTCGTCTCATGAGGGCTCTAACCAACAGAGGTGAGGGACAAGTGATTTCAAGTCTGAGACTCTAACCACTTGGTCGCTGAAGCATACGCATACACTTGTACACAATTTACAACCTGAAGTCCTCGTATTTTGACATAACTGACTTTATCGTACATCTCGATAAGAGCTATTGGCCCAGCAGTATCTGAGAAGAATACAGTCGCAATTTATATAATACCGTAGCATCTTCGCGAAATGTTGAATATATATATATACTGTACCTATATTATTCCGCCCGACCTCATACTGCTTATGCACTGAATTCCTTTGTTCTAAAACGAACAATTCAATTTACAAAGAAACAAGATGGTAGTTTTAAACCATGCTGCTAAAGTCAAATATGAATCCAAAATTGCACTGTTAATATATTAACATGATAATCTCATGTACAATGAAATATATTTTATATGCCGTTATCACATGTAAGGTCATACGGGATGAAATTGTCTATCCGACAAATGCGAACGACAGAGAGTGAACCAACGCAGGTGCTCTAACTCGCAAGGACTCACCCACTTACGCCGACGACGATAGCCCGTTCCAAGGCGGTAGACCCTCTCTTTTATATTCTGAACAAAAAAAGAAACGTCCCACTTTTTTGCTGGTATTTTCATAGGCCAGTTTTTGAGGGCGTTTAAAAGCTTAAACAGCGTTATAATAAAACAATGTTTGATGTTTGTAATCACACTTAAGTGAGTACTAAATATCGCATTTAACAGTTTCGAATTTGCCAAACAATAGTCTTTTATGGATGATATGCAAATGTTAAAGGGAGGTAATTTGATGATTGTTGATAATCAAAAGCTGCCATCTACACAATCTGTGTTATGTTTTGTTTGTGATTTATTTCGGTAAAGAACATATATAGAATATTGTCTCCGACAAATTTCGGTATTTTCGTAGATTTAATTCGTTTTTGTGGCCAAAATGCATGTTTTAAGAAAAAGGGTGCCTTTGTGTACTGAACTTTTCAAAAACATCTTTGTTTGGAGTATTGTTGGCGGTCTATTTAATTATTCTTAAAACATCATTAAATTGATTTTGTTTTGCTGCCTAGACAATCAACATCAGCGGACGTTTCTTTCTTTTTTGTTCAGTATATTTGTTATGTCATACCTTACCATTTAGTCATCTTGTAATTATTCTTTGTTTCTGTGCATGCGTTTGGTTAATTGTGGTCCTTGAATGCTAACATTTCCTGTTCGACTTTTATATCTTCTTTTATGAACCATTTAGATAATTAGCTAATTATAACTTACGTATAGATCACAGATTAACAGTATACATGTTGAATGACAGTAATCTTAACAACCTGTGTCGGAATCTGAAGCAATGTCTTAGTCTTCACCCATGAGCCAATTTACAGCCTCATCCGTCGTCACTGTTTCGTTACCTGTATAATACGAATTACATGGTCCAGATGTATACAGCTACAGAAGTGTTGTCGAAAAACAGGGCTAAGCTGTAAAAGATATCAATGCAAGAAACGTGTCAGTTGTGTATGACTGTCATGTATAAAACACAGTCAAATCATTTCAGATTGTTGTCCTTCGACATACAGAAAGACCTACTTAAACTATTATGAACATATCTGTCACATCCCAAACAAGAGTGTAGCACCGTCCTACATTAATAACAAGAAGCAGTCCGAGGGATAGTCCCTACCGGATTTTGTGCTAGACACGCCGTCTCATTATGGTGAACATTTGTGCCAAGTTATTTTAAAATCCCACGATGCATGACAAAGTTACAGCCCGGACAAGCCTATTTCTGATCTTTAACCTCCAAGTCTGACCTTGTCCTTTGAGCTACGAACCTGGGTCTTGCGCGCGAAACGCCGACTCATAATGGTGAACATTTGTGCCAAAATGAGATATAGGGTCTTATAGAAACCACAGCGTCCGAACGCAATGGCATCGTAGTTCCGCACTGTACTGCAAACAAGGACTTGAAAATACAATGAAGGAGATAAAAAACAACAAAAAGGGTGGTGAAGACAGGTTTACCGACTTGGAACGGTCAGTAGGCAATAAGGCCTACTGGTTAGCTTGAATCGATTTTATATGCGCACAATCCTTGCTATTATCCTGTCTTCAGCGCCAGTGTAAACAAAACTACATCCCATCAAAAGGAATTCTCTAACATCCAGAGAAACTAACTAAAGAAACACATACAAAAAAATCATAAACATCTCAGGATGTATCCAGAATCGTACTGAACAGCCATAGTAGTTGCAGCTAAAGAGAAAACCAATCTAGGGTACGACCAGAAAGCTCGAGGGACGAAAGCTCATGCACCCACCTCCCTTAGTTGGGGTTTCAGTAGGTACAATCATAGAGTCCCAAGAGGTAGTCCAGTCATCGCACAAGTGAAAAGTGAAGCATAATGACTGACTGTAGAGGGGTCAATCACTAACATGCAGTGCGCTGTAAAACCAAAGGGTTATATCCTTTTCTGACGAACTTCCTGATTGTTAACCCAAGTTGTTTTAATCCCACAATGCATGACAAAGCTACAGTCTGGACAAAAAATGACAGACTGACAGACAGACGGACGGAGATCGTGACCTTGACCTTTGAGCTACGAACCTGAGTCTTGCGCGCGACACGCCGTCTCATTATGGTGAACATTTTAAAATCCCATGATGCATGACAAAGTTACAGCCCGGACAATCCTATTTCTGACCTTTAACCTACAAGTGTGACCTTGACCTTTGAATTACGGGTCTGGATCTTGCGCGAGACATGCCGTCTCATTATGGTGAACATTTGTGCCAAGTTGGTTAAAAAATCCATAATGCTTGACAAAGTTACAGTCCGGACAAAAAATGACAGACGGAGAGGCAGATGGACGTACGAACGGGGCGCAATCCTAAAATCGCCTCCGGTCCGGACCGGTAGGGGATTAAAAACAAGGAAGGGAAAAACATATACTAAGAGATTACCGTATTTTGCATCAATATTATTTATATACCACTGTTACTATATAAATGTTTACATGTATTGTTGCATGTATGTCTAAAGTGTACATGCATTGTTGCATTTTTATTACTGATTTGGCCTTGAAGAAAGTTAAAAACAGTATAGATGTAAACATGTTTACAATGTATACGCGAATTAGTTATGCAAATTCATTGATGATGATGTGGTCTGTTTTCATTGTATTATTTTATGCAAATTCATTTATGATGAAATTTGGACTATTTTCATTGGACAGTTTTAGTGGGGAACCCTTCAGGATAGTACATAAACAAACTCCGGGGGTTCTCTTCAGAACAGTTTCAGTATAATTTATTTAAGTTAATTTAGATATGGATGCTTTTAGAAAATATAATTGTGAGAGGATTTAATAAATATTGTGCTCATTCATAATAACAGTGAAATTAGATTTGGACAAAAATGGAAATATTGGAAATTAATTTAGACTTAAAGAGACACTTACTGTTTTGAATTAAAGATAAATTTGCTGTTTTGGATTAAAGAGACACTTTCTGTCTGTTCTGTCTGGATTAAAGCGACACTTTTTGTTTTGGAGTAAAGAGAAATTTGCTAATGTGAATTAAAGGAACATTGGATAATAGTATGTGGACTTTACTCCATATTAATTGGATATTAATGAAAAACTGGATTTGTATATTCTGTCAGTGAATATTTCATGTAAACAAATTTGTTAAATATATTTGTGTGTGACTGGTTTTACTTCCTTTCTTGTTATATTTTACTCGTAACAACCACACAAAAATATTAACATATCGCTTATAATTAGGGTTGACATCCAGGTTTCAAATGCAACAACACAACGAAGCCATATTCAATTATTAATATAGATGACACAATATGTTACGATGCAACTGTTTTAAAACAAGAACATAGGTAGAGCGGATAGATGCTCCCCCGAAATGTATCGTCAACTTATCATATGGCCTTGTATCAACCAGCAGATTTCAATTTGAGGTTGCATTAATAGTTTATGCTCCAGGTAAAAAATCTAAGTATAAATTTACAAAGGGCAATAACTCTAATTTGAATGATCACATCTTTACGGTTATTGTACTCTGTACTTTTTAATTGTACTCTATGACTGTGTGAAGTTTCATTGTGGTCCCGTCAGTAGTTTTGAAGATATGCCCCGGATAAAAAGTATAAGTATAAAATGACAAAGGACAATAACTCTAATTTGAATGAAGACAGAGTTACGATTCTTGCACTCTGCTCTTCCTCTCATTGCCCGCTATCATTGTGTGAAATTTCATTCCAGATTGCAGTCCCATCAGAAGTTTTGAAGATATGCACCGGAAAAAATCTAAGTATACAATTACAAAGGGCAACAGGCAAGGTTTAACGCAAGCGTAAAATAGCTGCCGAGAGACATCAAGTCAAAGGTGTTAAAACCTATTGAAAACAATAAATGTTGTCAAGCAGACATAAACACGCCACGGCCCTTTTTTTCTTACACTCTTCTCGATTTTTACCAAGCATTTTACCTTCCTACCAAGCGTTTTGAATCAATGTGGGCGACCTCGCTTCTTTCTGTTCAAATACCTTGACATGCCTTACATATTGATTACAATTCACCCTTGCAACACGACGTGCTAGAAGTACACATCAGCACAGAAATGTCAGAAATACAATTGTTCACATGTAAGGGATACGTGTGCGTTAATGTGTGCATTACAACACATTTAAACCGTTCACTGTTACCATGTGTAATTATAAGATTGCGTTATCAAAGCGAAAAATGTAAAGGAACTGTTGCTACCTTTCCATTTGAAATAATGAAAACCATAATAATGAAAAATAAACAAAATAATTTCCTTCCTTGGCATTAACAAGACGCCTTAGTCAACTGCGCTTCTGAGGCCAGTGAATGTTTCATCGCTATTAATATACATATAATAATATGACTATAACTATAATTTAAATGAAGACAGAGTTTAGGTTCTTGCACTGTGCACTTTATCTTATTGCCCTCTATCATTGTGTGAAGTTTCATTGCAATCCCATCAGTAGTTTTGAAAATATACCCCGAACAAAAATTGTAAGTATAAAATTACAAAGGGAAAAAACTCTAATTTGACCGAGACAGAGTTACGGTTCTGGCACTCCGCACTTCCTCTCATTGCCTTCTATCATTGTATGAATGTTCAGTGCAGTCCCATCAGTAGTTTTGAAGATATTCTCCGGACAAGCAAGTGTGACGGACACACGGACGCACGGATGGACGTACAAAAAACGGCAACTATATGCTTGCCCTTCGAGGAGCATATTAAAGTGCAATATAAATTGCTGACAAACCTTGAAGCACGTACAACATTAATATATAAAAATAAACAAAGGTACATCAATGTTATAAAACAGCATTATATTTGAAAAAATATTCTGGCCCTTGAATTGCTGAAAAAAAATATCCTGGCTCTGAGCTGAAGAAAAAAAAATAAACAGTCCCTCAAATTGTTAGAAAAAATTAATCTGGCTCTGAGTCCAATTAGAGGAAAAAAATCTGGCTCCATCTTCAGTCAGTAAGATAAATGTAGATCTACTTCATCAGCCACTGGATTCAACATGGATATGTTTAACCATAATCTGGCTACATCCACAACTTCTGATCAGAAGTTTTTGAAATCTCAAGTTGAAATGAGTTGTAGAAGACAGTGATAGTATTCATGGTTGTAATACATGTGATGTGCATAGATCATGGTAGTAATACATGGTATACATTAGTCATGGCAGTTATAAATGTAGTATACACTGGCAATGGTGGTAGTAAATGTGTTGTATAAAAGTGTTATAAAGTGATCATGGTAGTAATTTGGTATCATGGTAGTAATGAAAATGATATTCATATAAAGTCATGGTTGTAATTAATGTGGTATACATAAGTCATGGTTGTAATGAGGCCATTATTTTTTGATAATTCGTTGTACGAACCCTCCTAAGACAAAAAGATATTAGGTATTTTATTTTTCCATAGGGAATTTGATTATTTTTTCTTTCCTCCTACAGCTATTCTCTGTCTTGATGGTTTTTAAAAATAATAAAAAATAATGGCCTAAATGTGATATACATTGGTCATGGTAGTATGTAAATATTGCAATCCTGCGAGGGTGACAGTGAACATTTGTCAACCTTCTAAGGCTATTTATTTTATTATACTGAAAAATATGTTTGAAAACGATATTTGGTTCTGCTAAATATTCCTTTGAAATACATGGTCACTTCTCTCTGTTCAAAATCACTATTCTCAGCACCTAGAAAACATTTTTTGGCGGATGGTTTTTTATGTTCTTTCGGAATCTTCAGCTGTGAACTCACGAGTAAACTTCAAATCATCTTTAGAAAGTTGTGCAAACTGTGTCAGCCATTTTAGTAAATGTTCACTGATTTTCATTTGTGTATGTAGACACTTTTCAGCATTGGACATCCTAAAACATATGTATAAACTTGCTTTGACTTCACAATCATGATAGTATTATACTGGGGTGACATTACAAAAAAATACTATCATTCAGTGACTCACTCCACATTACAAGCGATATGCGATATTACAAAAATGGGAAAATGACAGTCTTTGAACATTGAACATGGATGTTTGACATGAGGTATATTATTAATAATATGGTATCAGTGGTCATGGTAGTAATAAATGTAGTATGCATAGCTCATGGTAGTAATACATGGGGTATTCAGTGGTCATGGTAATAATGAATGGGGTATTCAGTGGTCATGGTAGTAATACATGTGGTATTTAGTCTTAGTAGTCATGGTAGTATTAAATGTGATATACAGTGGTCATGATAGTAATACTGGCAATATGCAGTGGTCATTGTAGTAGAAAATGAGGTAAAGAGTAGCCATGACAGTCATAGCTGTGATGTACTTTGAGCATGTTAGTAATCAATGTAGTATGCAGTGGTCATGATAGTATTACAATACAAGGGTCCTGGTACTTGTGCGATGGTATTTGTGAATATCATCAACAAGTAAATGGACTTAAGAAGCAGCTTAAGCAACATGCAATGCCAGGTTACAGACAAAGCCATGGGCTATATGCCAGTATTAATAAGAATGGTATGGAACATGGTAGTCATTGCCCAGTACAAAACGATCCCCTACCAAAACAAAACATCCAATCAATTCATAATGCAGAAGAGCAAAAAGGGGGCTCACATAGAAAGCAAACAAGTACAAGCATAACTAAATATTAACACCAGCACATGAAGTTCTATCCACCAAATATGGAAAGATCCATATTAAACAAAAGAGCTGTCGAAAGGACAGCATTCTCCACTATTCAAGGTCAATTTTAAACAAGGTCACTGACACTTGGTGCCAGTTCATTCACAAGGTCAAGTCTTAATTGTGGAGGTTAATAGGTGGTGGTGACTGAGGTGAGGGTGTAGGTGTGCAGGGTGGGGGTGGTCAGTGAACATATATACCAAATATCAAAGCAAGACCTTCACTACCCCAGAAAGAATATGAACTTGAAGAGGGTGGGGAGGGGAAGTGAAGTGTTACTGAATAGGAAAAAAACACAGAAATAATACAATATTTTCATTGGAGATGGGGGTTGAGGAGGGTGTTGGGAAGGGTATGGAAGAGAACAGGATGGATGCAGACATGGTAACTGAATAATATTATTAATATTTGTCTATTTGGGGTGATGGTGGTGGTGGTGTAGGAGTGGGGAAGTTGTGGGGTTTATGGGTCTAATGATATATACAGGCTTGCCATTGTTATTGGATGTACATGTATGCAGTGGCTTCATTGAAATATATGAAGCTGCTTAAAAAACTTTAACTGAAACTCTAAATTGAAAAAGAAAATATCATCTGGCTAAAATGAAATAAAAAGTTATGAAACATGATTGTGTCTGTAAGTGATGACACTTGTCAAGCTCCTTTGGCTGAGATATATGGCTAGTGGGTATTGAAATAAATGGACTTGCCAACAAATAAAATAAAAGCAATTCTAAGTGGAAAAATATAGGCTAGACATTTTCTAAAATACAATACAGAAAATATTTATCCAGAAAAAGGGCCATAATTTTGCTAAAATGCAATACAGAGTTATGGAACAGGTGTCTGCTAGCATTCACGTTTTACTGAAGTTGTATTAATAATTCACAAACACCTATTGAAATAAAGGACTTGCCTAAAAACATTTTGAAATACAGAGTTAATATGGAACATGTGTCTACTAGTGCCCTTGATATTCCAAGCTTTACTGAAGTTTTGTAGATGTACGACTTTAAGTTGTTAAAATAAATGGACTTTGTCAAAAAAGAACTTTAACTAGAAATTCAAAGTAATTAAAAAAACATGCTTTTGCTTAAATGCCATACAGATCGAGTTATGGAACCTGTGTCTACCAGTGTGCTTGATGGTACTGATGACATATTTCAAGTTTCACTGATCAGTGGTTGCTGAAATAACAGGACTTGGCTAACAACTGAAAACCAACCTGACGACACAGATGTTGAGTAGATCTACAACAGCTCTTCTTATTCTACGAATAGTAAAACTTAAAAAAAATATTCTGGCTTTCAAGTTCACGAAAAAAAAAAAATCTGGCCGGTGTATTAGGCGAAATAAAAATCCCGGCTTTCAAGAAATGGAAAAAAAATATTCCGGCTCAAAGGAAAATCCCAGGCCCCCCCCCCCCCCCACCCCCCCCCCCCCGACATTAAATAGCAAACACCTCCATATAGTTGCTTACAAGTGTAAAGTTAGCCAGCATTTTCTACTACTGAGCAAAAGAATGGTTTCTCCATCGTACAAAGGCAATCTCGTTCGATTTGTAAATAATAATCTTCTAAAGAGGTATGTCGCGAATATCAAGTAGCATGTCATGTAGCACTATATAATAAAGTGTTACTCGAAAGGACAGGTAACAACACCAACGTTTTTACAATACATGTGTTTCAAATGTACGTGTATTGAAACTATGCATAAGACCAATGTATTTTAATGAATACATAACATTATGTAGATTTAAATAACAAAAGTAGATATACAATTCGAACAGAAAAAGTAGCATTTAAGGACCACAGTCAACCATATACACAAACAGAAACAAAAAACAACTTTAAAGATGAATAAAAGGCAAGATAATACATCCCAAATACAAAAGGGTTGCCACATATAGGTGACAATAGGACTACCGACTTGGAACGGTCAGTGGCAAACAAAGCCGCTGTGGTTTTAAACCAGATTCTAGGGTGCTCCAAACTTACTCTTAACCTGTCAAAAAATCATTAATTATTCAGAACAAATACTAACTTAAAACAAACTAAACACTAGTTCAAAAAAGCTTAGTGTTTAAAACCTAATGTATTACTGCAATACTAAAACATAAGCACAATATATTTGGGTACAAATGTTAAGTTAGACAAAAACAATTTTTCCTAAGTTTAGTCGGATAAATGTTACCTGAAATACAACTCACAAAGCAATAAACTGTACTATTGAGAGCTTTGTAAATATCCTCTTTATATTATGTTGACCCTCAGGAGCCCAGGTGTCTTTATGTGAGGAAACTATCCAGCTGGCTTGCGGAACGTTGGTGGTTCTACCCGGGTGCCCGCCCGTGCACGAAAATTGCCCGCAGGGGTACCTGAGGTCTTCCTCCACCAGCCAGTGGAAGCTGGAAAGTCGCCATATGACCTTAGCTTCGGTGCGACTATAAAATTCAATTCAATTCAATTCAATATTATGTTGGGTGTGTACGATAAACTACCGAACTCACGCGTACAGATTGTTCATGCTTTAGGTATCATTGTGTTGAATCCTGATTGAATAAATTAATAAGCCTCGTTTTGAAAACCCCGACGACTGTCTAGCAAACACAAGTATGAACATCACCTCGCAAAATCCAGTTCCATTAAACAGAATTAACGGCACTAAAACAAATGCTGAACATATCAGGTTAAAGTCAAAAGTTGTAACAGTCAAGAACACATTTTTGGAAATAGGACTTCTGAAAACAAAAAAGGAAAACGGTTGTGTGTTTTCTAAATTTAATCCAGCGAGTTAAACACAAAGTAGTTGTCAGTTAAGATTTCGATCGTTGTCACTACATTTCGAACATGTAAAAATGTATGAAAAGAGAAATCTGGAAATCGTCGAACACAATAAATACAAAAAACATTGCAGTTTCGGTTTGATTGAGACGGTTCATGAGTGGTTGCTACCGTTCATGCCCTCTAGCCCCGGGTTAAGAAGAACTCAATATTTAAAATGTCAATTGTACAGAAATTTGAGCCATCCCAAGAATTGTATGCATATGACGGTGAACATGGAACCGTCAATGAGGGTTTTACACCATTCCATGGCCAGCGGCGTATTGTCCCATATAAATTCAAATAAGAAACAAAAGTAGTTGAGAATGTACCACCGATATCTGTTTATATCGAGCTCAGCGAACTCCAAACATCGGAATAAATAACATTTCTGATTGCAAACACGGGGAGGCGTTTTACCGCCGCCACACTGCACAGGCAAAGCTACTGTGATATATAAAAAATGTATGAAAAGAGAAATCTGGAAATCATCGAACACGATAAATACAAAATATATTGCAGTATCGGTTCATGAACGTTAGTGAAAAGTGCTTGCTACCGTTCACGCCCTCTAGACCCGGGTTGAGCAGAACTCAATATTTAAAATGTCAATTGTACAGAAATTTGAGCCATCCCGAAGATGGTATGCATATAACAATGAACATGGAACCTTCAATGAGTTGTTTTCACACCATTCCATGGCCAGCGGCGTATGGTCCAAGTTTCTAACAAAACGCTTTGCCCTAAACAAGAAAACAATGGGCGAAATAAACAAAATGGAATTTAGCTGGGAACAGAGGTTATGAAGCTTGCGTATCACATGTATCAGTCAAAACAGTATGGTAATGGATCTTTGGAAACGGTCGAGCACGACACATACGAAATATTACGCCCTCTAGCCCCGGGTTGAGCAGAACTCAGTATTCATAAAACCAACAGTACAGAATTTTAACCATCCCGAAGATGGCAAGCATATGGCGGTGGATAAAGCAATATGTGTATCTTTATTTCATCCCCTATATCCAGCGGCGTATGGTCCCAGGATCTAATAAATGGTATGCCCCGAAGAGTGAAATAAACAAAAAGGAATTTAGTTTGGAGCAGCGGTTATGAAGCCTGCGTATCACAAGTAACAGCCAAAAGACTAAATTAACAAGCAGACAACATATCCTATTAGTGGTTAAACAATACCCAGAGCCTTTTATCGGCCAGAGTAGTGAAACCACCGAATCGATAATTAAGAAAACAAAAGAAATTGAAAATGTACCACCGATCACTAAATATAAAGATCGAATGAATAACAGTACTGATTGCAAGCGCGGGGGGACTAAATTAAAAAGCAGGCAACATATCCTAAGGGTGATTAAACAATACTCAGAACCTATAAAGGCTGGAGTAGTGGAACCAACTATTCGGAATTCAAGTAAGAACCAAACGTATTTGAGAATGTACCACCGATATCTGTAAATATCGGGCTCAGCGATCTCCAAACATCGGAATGAATAACAGTTCTGATTGCAAGCACGGGGAGACGTTTTACTGCCGCCACACTGCACATGCAACGCTACTGTGATATATAAACAAGTATGAAGAGAGAAATCTGGAAATCGTCAAACACGATAAATACAAAAGAAATATTGCAGTCTATTGTTAAATAACGTAATATCATTTGCAGTACCTATCACTTAGAAAAGACATGTATATTAGAATGTGTGTGGGGGGGGGGCAGACATTTTGTTCGACCAATTCGAATTCAAACAACAGATTCTAATATAACCATACCTGTTCTTCGTCTTACTGCAAGCATCGCCTCATTGACTCTGTCCGGTGGAAACCCCATGTCTAGAAGAAAACTGACAACGTGTGTTCTCATTGGATCTGCAGAAGAGGATAAATGAGATCATAGGTTTACTTAGACAGTTACATAAACGGGCAGTTCAGTTGAATATTTGAAACAATTTATACTTCACCGTATAACATTATACAAGATAACATATTTATATGTGTATAGTTAATATATGTTTATATTATTAAATCCGTTAAGTATGTTTAAACTTAACTGCTTTAATTCATATATCTCCATGTATTGTACAGAGTGACAAACGTTGACCACACTTCTGTTGTATTCCAGTATTCAGTATTGACAATGAGAGAGGACTTTTGAAATATTGAGACAATATGCGTTTTCTGCCTTGACTTGCTTAACGTAAACACATAATTAGAGTGTTTTTTATTATTAGGACTACGGCACTCGCTGCTTTTCACAAGAACTTGCGAAACATCTTTAAGTTTCTATAACCACAACCTGATCGTACATTAATTAGGTACATGTATTTATTTATGTTGATTTACAAATATTTAAGACAACAGTTCCGTTTAAGCCGGTTCTAGTGGGATGAATTATAGTGTAATTATGATGGTAGTAATTAAATCGTATCTGCAGAATTATAATGGCCTTCTTTTGAAAGGTCTTCCAGATAACATAACAGCAAATTTGCGTTAAGATCTTCCAGATAATATAACAGCAACATTTGCGTTTATTGAAGCCTTATATAAGTGATTTTAGTGATCTAAATTAATATGAATCAGTTTGCAGTCCACTGTTCACAAGCTCTCATGGCAGTATGGTTTAGTCGAATTAGAAAGTAATCACGAAAAATGGTTCTTTAATTCAATAATGCAAATGGCTATAGCTGTACCCGTATCATTTTGCCTTTGTAAAAGCCATTGATATCCATCATCTTCTTCTGAGTCGCTGTCTGTATCATATATGTTTCTTTCTCTTTCTTCTTGTCCATTATCTTCGTCGTTTCTTCGCTCTAAGTCTTCATTGGAATCAACTGCATTCTGTGAAAGGCGATTATTTGTAACACTGCAAATTTGCGGCATCAATAAAAGTTATTGTTTTATGGTCTGCTAAAAATCTCTTATTGGGCTTATTGCTGCATATTTTATTATATGCATCTCTAAATAAATGATGCAGTTGCAAATACAATATCAAATAAAGATATGATATTTCATGCTGTAAGAATAAATATACCTGTGTCAGCTCCGGTGGTGATTGTTGTGCCTGTCCTGTCTGAACTGGGTCGCTCTGAGATGAAAGTTGCGCATGCGTATTAGCGTGACATTATGTGTTTTGTGGCTGAAATGCCTGCCAGTGGACTAACTCGGATTGTTGTGGACGTTGTGTTTGTATTTGGGTTATAAGAGGTGAACGTTGCTGTATTTGGGTTGTCACAGAAGATTGTTGCTGAATTGTCTGTCTTGGCGATTCAGGGTCTGCCTGGATCGGGGCGACCGGAATAGGTTGTTGCTGGAATGTCTGTACCGCGTTAGTTGCAGATGAGTGTATTGTGTCAGTTGGATGATGCTGATGATGTAGGGTCTGTATTGTGGCGGCCTCTGGCAGTTGTTGCAAGGTCTGAACAGCGGCGGTCTGGGGTGGTTGTTGCTGTGAGTTCTGTACTGTTGAGTGATGCCATAATCTCGGCACTGGTTCGGCTGTATATTGTTGTGGTTGAAATCTTTGCAACGTGGCAGAATGATGCAGTTGCTGCTGAGAAGTGTTCATCAAATTAACTTGTGGCTGATGTGTCTGAAATTGGGGTCGGGGTGGACATTAATGTCTTGTAAATGCACAAGGCTGTGACCATTGTCGTGGAGATTGATTTTTCAATCCGGGTTGACACATTTGTGGTGGATATGTTTGCCCTGGACCGAATTGTGGCCTTTGCGGCATGCCATACTGTCCGATATTGAGTTGAGGCCGACTTGGTGTTAAAAGTTGTCCACTACCAGAATTTGATCGTTGTGGTGTGACGGACTGACCCATACCGGGTTGGGATAGTTGAATCGGTAACGAATGCGCTATATCCTCTTGCATTCCTTGTAATGGAAATGCTGCACGCTCTATGTGATTTAATATTTGACGAAGCCGTTGTTGCTGAACTGACTGATTCGAATTACCATGGAGGTGTTGCTGCTGAAATTGTGGTCTGTGGTCTTGTTGAGGGCATCCATCGTCAGATGAACACCCTTTATCGTAGCCATACATATTAGGAGTATATTGAGGAAGCGTGTGTCCTGAAGCAGCTTGAGACACCTGCTGGGTGTTAGCGGGTTGTAGAAGTGTATGCCGTATTTGATACGGGACATTCTGAGGATGCAGTTGTCCATTTAATGTGTGTCCAAGTTCATTATGTTGCTGTTGTTGCGAGAACGGCTGTCTTGGAGTGTATTGGTGTTGATTAGTTTGCCTGACAGCTGTGTTCTGTGAAGGATATGGAGCAAATCTAGCGTGGTGAAGTACCTGTGGATTAAATTCAACATACTATAGTAAATAATTGCTGTAAAATAAACACAAAACTCATTCTTTGCAAAAATGAGAAAAATGGTCCTATATAAATACGGAAAAGGGGATCCCTTGAAAGCATCAAACACAAAAAAGAGATAAAAGTAGCAGACTCGGTTTTATTGAGTCTGTTCACGAGCGGGAATGTAAGTGCAACACATCTCACGCCTCCTAGCACCGGCTTAAGCGATATTCTACTTTAAAGCCACAAAGACTGGGCTTCATGATCTCAAACACTACTGATTTGTAGTCGGGGCAAATATTTACGGCCGCCACACTGCACTAAACAAACGCTAGTGTGAAAGTCGATAAATACTGAATAAATAATACTCAAAAGGGGATAAATCACAGCACCTAAAAGCAATGCCACCGTAGGTCCGCACTGCAACACAAACAAAGAGCAAACAATATTCCATTCTTTGGAAACATCAATTATTCTTCGCAAAACATAATATATAATTAAAAAAAGTACACATGGTTAATAAAAACAACTATGTTTGAGCTAATAAAAACAACTATGTTGGAAATATATCATAAGGAACATCTTTTTACTAAAAGATAATTCGCGATACCATAACACACTTATATTTCAACGCCGGCCATTTTGTATTTTATTCTGGTATGATATACAGGAACTTGAATTTCTATTTAAGACTAATTGCGAACACATGAAGTAGATATAAAAATCGAACAGGAAAAATAGCATTCAAGGACGACAAGGACGACAGTCAACCACAAACACACACAGAAACAAAGAACGACTTTAAAGATGGATAAAAGGCAAGATAAGACATCACAAACAAATAGGGTGCAACTATTGACGATCCCATCAATAGTTCAGGAGAAATAGCAAGATATTCATATAGGATCATATATGAGTTCCCATTCCGTTCGATATAGGACTAATGAAATGAGTTTTATAAATCGTATATTGAATGGGGATGAGTTTAGGATCTCAAATGACATCTTGTACGATGGCCAATCAACCTCGTAGGACTCCATGACTGCACCTTCTGAAACCCTGTAAAGGGAGGTTGGTGCATGTCGCGCGTTCCTCGTGTATTCTGGTCGTACCCTAGATTGGTTTTCTCTTGGGCTGCAAATGTTGTGGTTGTTCAGTACAATTCTGGATACATCTTAATGTGTTTCTAATTATGTTGTTGACATATTTTTATAATAACATATACCTGTATCGTTTCCTAAGGTCTCTGTATGTGGACTTTGCTGTTAGAGATTTCCATTGATGGAATGTACTTTTATTTACACTGTCATGTCAATTTGAGCGCCGTAGACAGCATAGTACCACGGCTGTGTACACTTAAATTCGATTTAAGCTAACCGGTGGGCCTTATTGCCTATTGCCCATTCCAAGTCGGTAACCCTGTCTTCACCACACTTTGTGTTGTGTATTGTCCTTTTCATTGTACATTTAATTTGCTTTTTGTTTGTGGTACAGTGTGGTTCCATTGCGTTTGGGTACTTTGGTTGCTATAGGACAATTTTTCTCATTTCTGTAAGCTCTTATATAACTCTATTTCAAACTGTGACCCCGGTACCAGAAAAAATATGACCAAATAATCATCATTTGACCAACATGGATAAAGGCCCATGACCTTATGATCCATGCAAAATGTTAGAACTCTTGCTTTTATTGTTTTAGAGGAGACGACTGTTTAAACATGTTGCAGTAAAATGTTAATATGTTAAACTGTGACCCAGGGACCAGCCTTAGTGTCATCATTTAAACAAAATGGTTGAGAACCATAAGCTTATATTACATGATAAACATTAGAACACTAGCTCTTGTAGTTTATGAGAATATTGTTTAAAGATTTTCCCTAAATATATCTATGAAAACATTGGGAAGGATTAACTTAATGCTACACGCCAATTATTATAATTGTAGCTATTGCAGTTCAGTGAAGAATGTTATGGACTATTTTGCTCTTATTCTTATCCTATACTATGTTGTGCACAACGTAAGATTTATACGTTATTAGATTTGTATTGGGATATATTCACGAGTTCTTCCGCGTAACAATACTGCGCGACTTTAGGAGCGCAGTATGTATACGCGGAAGAACGAGTGCATATATCCCAATACAAATTTAATAACCTTTTTATTGTATATGCATTTTTAATATAACAACGAATAATTAGAAAAAAACAATAGGTTTAAACATTTAATTTTCATCAAAAGTATTTATTTGAAACAAACATATTGTCGTTACATCGTGGGAATTTTCATAATGAAACCAACATTGTTTACATCACGTGACATACTTTTTTTGACAGGAACAAAGAATTGCACCAATCAAAAATGAGTATTCCTTACGCACCAATATGACTTTACTACATGTCAATTATCAGCAAATATTGACGTTTCCTGTTACATTGAAAGTAAACGGAGCTTGTAAATGCGTGTGCAATGAAAAGTAAGTATGTTTAGGGTCGGCGTCTTCATTCCCTTAACAATTGCCCCTTGACAGCGCACTGCTGTATAATTCTCTTTTAAATAATGTCCGATTGTAAAATAATGTGTTCAGTATCCGAACTTCATTTTTAATGTTTAACTGTTTAAGTTCTTCTAACTTTAAAGTCACTATCCCATTATCAATTAAGTATTTTAGAAGCAAAGTTCTATACCCCCTTTGACTTATTTTATGTTTCATCTATCTGATAACGAAAGCGATACCAGAAGTAGAATCAATATGTATCGGTTATTAGATTGTATTGGGATATATGAATCTTTCGCGTATTAATATTGCGCGACTTTAGGAGCGCAATATTTATGCGCGAAAGAACCAGTGCATATATCCCAATATAAATCTAAAAAACTCTTTATTGCTTATGCATTTTTAAATTAGAACAATGAAACAGGTAGTAACATTTAATTTTCACCAAAAACATTTAATTGAAACAAACATATTGTTTTTACATTGTGGGAATTTTCCAAATGAAATCAACACTGTTTACATCAGGTGACATACTTTCTTTAACATGAACAGGACATTGCACCAATCACGAACATACATTACACACCCAATATGACTTTAATACACGTCAATATGAGCGAATATTGACGTTTCCTGTTACATTGAAACTAAACGGAGCTTGTAAATGCGTATGCAATAAAGTAATTTAGTGCAGTTATTTTACTAACTGTTTGATGTCCTGAAAAAGTTGGTTGTTGAATACAACCTTGGCACTCCGGATGATTGCAACCGTTAGTCGCCACTGATCTTTCATTTAAAGGATGTCCTTCGCCTTCATCCATGGTGGACTACGCAGTTATACAGCAAGTTCTCGAAGCAACTCGAAGCGTTGTACAAACCCGCCACTATCAGGAGTAAATAAATGCAGTCATTTCCTAAACAAAAAAGCATGATTATAGTGACTGTTTTCTGTTAATAGTCCAATCCCTATTTATTTTTCATTACCCCGACTATCCTCCTCGGATAGTGGGTGGGTGGCCGGGTTGACGGGTGGGTGAGGGTGATGGTGGATTTGGGTTATCAGGTTAATTTTGTATGACAGTAACGTCTCAAGATTGTTGACATTCGCCATCTTGAAACGTTCTAAGCTGTGATGAAAAACGCTACACGGTCTGTGAGATTGTCGAAATTATATTTAAAAAAATTTCTTTAAAGATACTCATGAGGTCGGAACAACGTTAAAAATGACATAGCTTTTACGACATTGAAAATGACATAGCTTTTACGACATTGAATATAAACCGACAAAATGATTTTGTTTTACATACTTATATAAGTACAACGTCAGCATGTTAGTCAATGTCAAGTTAGCCGAAAATTGATAAAAATGAGAAAAAGGTCCTTTAGTAATGAGAGCACCAAAACTGAATGGCACCGTAGATCCGCACTATATCACACACAAAAAGCAAATTAACTATACCATGAAAAATACAATACACAACAGAAAGAGTGGCGAAGACAGGGTTAACGACTTCGAACGGTCAGTAGCCAATATGGCCCACCGGTTGGCTTAACTATATTTTTATTCTACACAACCTCGCTGTTATCCTGTCTTCAGCGTCAAATTGACAAGACAGTTTAAATGAAGTACATCCCGTCAAAAGGAATTCTCTGACAATGAAGTCGATTTTAAGTGTACACAACATCGCTATTATCCTGTCTTCAGCGCTCAAATTGACTAAACAGGGTAAGTGAAGTATATTCCATCAAAAGTAAATATCTAACAATAAAGTCAGAGAAAATAGGAAACGATACACGCATATGTTATTGTAAAAATATATAAAAAACATAATTAGAAACACCTCAGGATATTTCCAGAATTGTACTGAACAACCACACCAGTTGCGGCTCAAGAGAAAAACAAACTAGGGTACGACAAGAAAACCCGAGGGACGAAGGTTCATGCACAAACCTCCCCTTACAGGGTTTCGGAAGGTGCAATCATGGAGTCCCACGAAGTTGTCCGTTGTCCGGTCGTCGCAAGAAAAAAGTGAAGCGTAATGACCGACTGTAGAGGAGTCAATCACCAAGCATGAAGTGCGCTGTAATACTTTATCCCTTTCTGACGAATCCTGATTAATTGTGTAAAGCGGTCAAGAAATCTGTCAGACCCCTTTAATTTTCGAAGTTTATTGATCACATCTCCATAGAAAAGCGGTTGGGATATTCCTAGTCACAGAAATGTTTTTAGGTAGGTGTTGTACTTTTCCAGCAAGTTTTCGGTTTGGCGATAGCACTTTGGAAAGATCTACGTAGTTTATGATAACGAAAATCTTGCTGAAGAAGTTTACTTGTAATAACGTGATTTCGATAATAAAATCCTTAACATCGTTACATGCCCTAGCAAAACTAATTAGCTGGGAGATATAAACCCCGTTTGATGTAGCACGAGGTACGTCCCCATCTAAATGTGGATAGTTAACGATGTCAAAGTTAAAGTCATCTTTCTTATCATAGATTATTGTATGTATGTAATCATTTGAAATCGACGGATGAAGACCGAGGAATGCTGCTATGAAATCCGAACTGTTGGCTTTATCCAGCGTGAACTCTGCTGGATAAATATTCGTGACCATATGGGCAAGAGTATGAGCCGCCTTATAACGGGCGGGCAATGTGACAGAGGTAAGAGCCGCCTTGTAGCGGGCAGTGTGACAGGGGTATAAGCCACCTTGTAACGCGCAGTGTGACAGTGTGATGAGCCGCCTCGTAACGCGCAGTGTGGCAGGGGTATGAGCCGCCTTGTAACGGGCAGTGTGACAGGGGTATGAGCCGCCTTGTAACGGGCAGAGTGACAGAGGTAAGAGCCGCCTTGTAACAAGCAGTGTGACAGGGGTATTAACCGCCTTGTAACGGTCACTGTGACAGTGTGATGAGTCGCCTCGTAACGCGCAGTGTGGCAGGGGTATGAGCCGCCTTGTAACGGGCAGTGTGACAGGGGTATGAGTCGCCTTGTAACGGGCAGAGTGACAGAGGTAAGAGCCGCCTTGTAACGGGCAGTGTGACAGGGGTATGAGTCGCCTTGTAACGGGCAGAGTGACAGTAGTATGAGCCGCCTTGTAACGCGCGGTGTGACAGGAGTATGAGTCGTAACGCGCAGTGTGACAGGAGTATGAGCCGCCTTGTAACGCGCAGTGTGATTTGGGTATGTGACCCCTTGTAACGCACAGTGTGATTTGGGTATGAGTCGTCTTGTAACGCGCAGTGTGACATGAGTATGAGTCGTCTGGTACCGGTCAGTGTGACAGGAGGAAGAGCCGCCGTGTAACGCGCAGTTAGATTTGGGTATGAGCCGCCTTATAACGCGCAGTGTGACAAGGTTATGAGCCATATTGTAACGGGCAATGTAACAGGATTATGAGCCGTCTTGTAACGAGCAGTGTGACAGGAGTATGAGCCTCATTGTAACGACCAGTGTGAAATGGGTATGAGACGCCTTGTAATGGTCATCGTGGCAGGAGTATTGGCCGCCTTGTAACGGTCAACGTGGCAGAAGTTTGAGACGCCTTGTAACGGTCAGTGTGACAGGAGTATGAGCCGCCTTGTAACCGTCAGTGTGACAGGGGTATGAACCCCCGTATACCGGTCAATGTGACAAGGGTATGGGCCACCTTGTAACGGTCAGTGTGACAGGAGTATGAGCCGCCTTGTAACCGTCAGTGTGACAGGGGTATGAACCCCGCTATACCGGTAAATGTGACAAGGGTATGAACCCCCGAATACCGGTCAATGTGACAAGGGTATGGGCCACCTTGTAACCGTCTGTGTGACAAGGGTATGAACCCCCGTATACCGGTCAATGTGACAAGGGTATGGGCCACCTTGTAACGGTCAGTGTGACAGGAGTATGAGCCGCCTTGTAACCGTCAGTGTGACAGGGGTATGAACCCCGCTATACCGGTCAATGTGACAAGGGTATGAACCCCCGAATACCGGTCAATGTGACAAGGGTATGGGCCACCTTGTAACCGTCTGTGTGACAAGGGTATAAACCCCCGTATACCGGTCAATGTGACAAGGGTATGGGCCACCTTGTAACCGTCTGTGTGACAAGGGTATGAACCCCCGAATACCGGTCAATGTGACAAGGGTATGGGCCACCTTGTAACGGTCAGTGTGACAAGGGTATGAACCCCCGTATACCGGTCAATGTGACAAGGGTATGGGCCACCTTGTAACTGTCAGTGTGATAGTATGAGAGGTTTTGAAATGATAAATGTGACGGTAGTATGAGCGGCCATGTATGCGGTCACTCTCAGTGTAACCATAGTATGAGCTGCATTGTAAAAAAAAAAAGTTGCAAACTGGCGGTGAGCATTGAACAAATATGTATTCTTCAGCTGCACCCAATTAACCGTAATGGTTATTGTATTATGAACTATTGCGTAATAAACACAGTGTTCAAAACGATGTCTTATATACTCAAATGAAAGTTATCTTGGTAATGATAGTACAATAACTATTTAATACATATGATTTTATGTTATACGGGGAGAGAGAAATGAGAGACAGACAGACAGACAGACACACAGACAGACACACAGACAGTATGTATACATACATACATAAATGGTTTTGATTTATTAATTTTAATTTCAGAATACACTGGAAACGAAGAGTTCCGATATGGAATCGGCGATTTGAACAGCGGAAACTCGATCAAATTTCTTTAAAAATATCTTCTATATAATTACATTGTCATTTATTTGTGTTTGTGTTTGCCGTCACATGTTTTACTTTTGTTTGAGTGCAAACAGCTGAATGAATGGCTAAAATGGCAAATTCTTCTTTTTTGTTGTATAAATATGTTCAATGACAGGTCAGTTTTGTATAAAAAGTTGTTAATTGTTAACATTGAATGCGACCTTGAAGTATAGACAACCAGTCTACTCCAAATCATTATTAAAACAACAACTCTAGAGTAATAGGGCTCAATATCAGTGATAGTATGTTCTAAAAATAAATTGAAATGGTCATTGATTTCGGACAAACAGTTCATTACTTACACCGTATATATATACTCAACAAAAAAAGAAACTTCCACAACTTTACCCATACATGTAGTCACAATGAAAATATATATTGTTTGGTCTTATATGTTAATACCTTTGTTAAAAGGCCAGCACTGTCACAAAAACAATTTTCCTTGAATCAAACTTGTACGCAAAGTTATTCCCCTTGTTTTGATTTAAACAGCATTTCCGGGTCTTGTGGTTTAAACTTTGATTTAACACAGTTTTGTTCTATTGAAATAAACAGAAAATAACCCCAGCACCAAAAAGACGGATAAAGTAAGCTGACCTGTTCACTCACTTTTGCGCCATACAGCTTTCAAGAATGAATATTTTCAGATTACCTCCCTTTATAATACAAATATAGTGGTTTTGCAATTTGAATAAAACATGTTTTAGCAGCAACACACTAACTCTGGTTTTTGATGGTTATTAATATTGATCAGAATGATTGAGTGATAAATATAAAATGATGAAATTGTATCTAGATTGGTGTACGAAGTGTAACAAAGTCAACCCTATGCAAATCACAGCTTAAAATGCGGAAGTTTCTTTTTTTGTTCAGTATACTAGTGTATAGGTTTATTATGTCGGACATCATCTTGAGATGATTAGACTTGTATGACGTCATTGAGATATAGTCAAGATTTATCCCTATTAAACGGTTTAAGTAACTATGGTGGCTGATATGTGCCATCTAATCTTTTCGTTATTTCGCTGCAAAATAAGCCGAGCGAAATAACGCCACACGAAAAGACGCCGGGCGTCATAACGAAAAGACGAAAAAACGCCGGGCGAAATAACGAAAAAAACAAAAAACGCCGAGCGAAAAGACGAGAAATACTCAAAACGCCGGGCGAAAAAACGAACAGACGAAAAACCGGCACGTGAAAAGAAGACATTTTATACATTTAAATTGTCGTTATTTCGTGTGAAGTTTTTTCGTTTTTTTTGTTATTTCGCCCGGCGTTTTTTCGTTATTTCGCCCGGCGTTTTTTCGTCTTTTCGTTATTTCGCCCGGCGTCTTTTCGCATGGCATTATTTCGCGAGGCGTCTTTTCGCCCGGCGTCTTTTCGCGTGGCGTTATCTCGCCCGGCGTTTAATCGCCCAGCGTTTTTTAGTCTTTTCGTTTTTTCGCCCGGCGTTTTTTCGCTCGGAGTTATTTCGCAGCGAAATAACGAAAAGACGAGATGGCACATATCAGCCACCATAAGTAACACTTATTTACTAGTATCCACATTTCATTTCCAATGAATGTAAGTGATCAGTATTAAGTAGCTTGCTAGCATACGTGTATACTTGCTTAGTATACCTTTTATATATTTACTATATATATATTGTTGTTTTTCCAAAGCTTCCATTGTTCAGATAAATCTTATTTTACATAGAGTAATAACATACATCATGCACTATGTGCATAGACATAACTCATTCTAGTTATTCATTTTTTGTTTAAATGTACCAAGTATATGTATACAGTCATCTTATCGTAATTAAACGTATAGAAAGATACATGTGATGTTATTAGATCACCTGAGTCGAAGGCTCAAGGTGATCTATTGGGAACACTATTCGTCCGTCGTCCGTCCGTCGTCCGTCGTCGTCATCGTTAATTTTGCTTCAAACGACTTCTCCTCAGAAACCGCTTGGCCAATTTGGACCAAACTGCATATGGATGATCCTTAGATGAATGCATTTAGATTTGTTAAAATTAGGTCAGCGCGACATCCAAGATGGTCTACTATACTATATATGGTCGAAACCTTAAAAAAATCTTCTTCTCAAGAATCGCTAGACATATTTCGACAGTTCTTTTAAAATGATCGACAACGCCTAGACTATCAAGTTTATTCAAATGAAGTCCCCGGGGTCAAACATGGCCGTGCCCCGGTGGTCCAAAGTTTGTATATTGAGATATTGCATGTTTGTCATAGACTTATATAGGACAAACAGAAACAGCTTGGTCAGGTTCGACCAAACTTCACATGGAAGATCAGTAGATGAAAGTTTTTCAAATTTGTTAAAGTAAGTTAAACGTGACATCCAAGATGGCCACCATAGAAAGATCTTTGAATTACTTCTTTACACTGGGAAGCTAGGGCCGAGGGTTCAAATCTCAATGGATGTAAACTTTTTTCTTTTTTTTTAATTTTTAATTTTTATTATTGTTTCCTGTTTAGATGCCTTTTTTCTTTTGTTAATTTTTGTATATAAAGATTTTGCATGTTTTACATAGACTTATTTAGGGAAAACTTAAAACATCTTCGTTTAAATTGTACGCATGGAGTTGTGGGTTTTAAATTGTGTTGTTGTGATTTACACTTGTAAAAAGGTATTGAAAGGAATTTAATGATAAAACCTCCTGATATAAGAGCCATTTTAGCTTGTACAGCGCCCACAGGCCCTCTTGTTCTCTTGTTCGTTATTATTAATGATCGCTAGCCCCTGGTCTATCAAGTTTGCTCATTTGAAGTCCCTGAGTCAAAGATGGCTGCAACGCCTGGGTCCAAAGTTTGTCTGTCGAGATGTTGCATTTTTTACATAGACTTACATAAGGAAAGACTTAAAAACATCTTCAATCAGCATATGCGAGAGGACAATTTTTTCATCATTGCAAAGATCCTCAGGTGATCGATTCAGGGCCATCTTGGCCCTCTTGTTCGGCAGACAGATTACTCACTGTACTGGAGATGCACAATCATGTATTTCCTGAATAGACCTGCATCTACGTATTCTTAAATATGCACCATTACGTATTTCCTGTATAGACCTGCATCAATGTATTCTTGAATATGAACCATTATGTATTTTATGTATAGACCAGCATCAATGTATTTTTAAATATGCACCATTGTGTATTTTGTGCATAGACCTGCAACAGTATATTCTTGAGTATGCACAATTATGTATTTTATGCATAGACCTGCATCAGTATATTTTTGAATATGCACCATTATGTATTTTATGTATAGACCTGCATCAATGTATTTTTAAATATGCACCATTGTGTATTTTGTGCATAGATCTGCATCAATATTTTTTTAAATATGCACCATTATGCATTGTGTGCATAGACCGGCATCAGTATATTCTTGAATATGCACCATTACGTTTTTCCTGTATAGACCTGCAACAGGATATTCTTGAATATGCACCATTATGTATTTCCTGTATAGACCTGCAACAGGATATTCTTGAATATGCACCATTATGTATTTCCTGTATAGACCTGCAACAGTATATACTTAAATATGCACCATTATGTATTTCCTGTATAGACCTGCACTAGTATATTCTTGAATATGCACCATTATGTATTTCCTGTATAGACCTGCAACAGTATATTCTTGAATATGCACCATTATGTATTTCCTGTATAGACCTGCAACAGTATATTCTTGAATATGCACCATTATGTATTTCCTGTATAGACCGGAAACAGTATATTCTTGAATATGCACCATAATGTATTTCCTGTATAGACCTGAAACAGTATATTCTTGAATATGCACCATTATGTATTTCCTGTATAGACCTGCAACAGGATATTCTTGAATATGCACCATTATGTATTTCCTGTATAGACCTGCAACAGTATATACTTAAATATGCACCATTATGTATTTCCTGTATAGACCTGCAATAGTATATTCTTGAATATGCACCATTATGTATTTCCTGTATAAACCTGCTGCAGTATATTCTTGAATATGCACCATTATGTATTTCCTGTATAAACCTGCATCAATGTATTCTTAAATGTGCACCATTATGTATTTCCTGTATAGACCTGCATCAATGTATTCCTTAAATGTACACCATTATGTATTTCCTGTATAAATCTGCATCCATGTATTCTTAAATGTGCACCATTATGTATTTTATGTATAGACCTGCATCAATGCATTCCTTAAATGTGCACCATTATGTATTTCCTGTATAGACCTGCATCAATGTATTCCTTAAATGTGCACCATTATGTATTTCCTGTATAGACCTGCTGCAGTATAATCTTGAATATGCACCATTATGTATTTCCTGTATAGACCTGCATCAATGTATTCCTTAAATGTGCACCATTATGTATTTCATGTATAGACCTGCATCAATGTATTCCTTAAATGTGCACCATTATGTATTTCCTGTATAGACCTGCATCAATGTATTCCTTAAATGTGCACCATTATGTATTTCCTGTATAGACCTGCATCAATGTATTCCTTAAATGTGCACCATTATGTATTTCCTGTATAGACCTGCATCAATGTATTCCTTAAATGTGCTCCATTATGTATTTCCTGTATAGACCTGCATCAATGTATTCCTTAAATGTGTTCCATTATGTATTTCCTGTATAGACCTGCTGCAGTATAATCTTGAATATGCACCATTATGTATTTCCTGTATAGACCTGCTGCAGTATAATCTTGAATATGCACCATTATGTATTTCCTGTATAGACCTGCTGCAGTATGTTTATAAATATGCACCATTATATATTTTATGTATAGACATGCATCAGTATGTTGTTGTTTTTTAAATGTAATATCTTTATCATGTTTATTATCAACGTTTTTTCATACATGGTGTGTATATACATTTCGATTTTAAACATATATAATAAAGTGTAAACTTAATACGATGTTTTGTGGAAGATTTCTGCCCGATCATGTTTTTTTAAAATAGATTACATTTTGACCATTCATAATAAAAGAGAGAGACATACAGAAACAACAACAACAACGACAAAAAAAAAATACTCATCGCATTATGTATTTTCATTATTTACTCATTTGAAGGAGCCTGTGCATGTATATTGTTTTATTGAACGTTTTAATAATGGCAGTTTTGTTTAGTACTTTATTTTCTTTCTCTTATATATTTAGTACTTTATTTTCTTTTTCTTTTTGTTGAAATGTTGAAAGAAGAAAAAAGAGCGGGAATCTTCCACATATATATATATGTAACACAAATATCTATACAATTTTCCATTAATACAACTTTTTGTCAATAAAGTTGTTGATTTTTATAGAATAAAAACAGTGAATTTTACTTGAGTCATGATTATTAAGAAACTCATGGCCTAAATAGAATAAATTTAAATATTTTCAAAAACAATTAATTTGCTTACTTCGGAATTACAATGTCATCGCATTGACTATTATATACTTAAGGCCAAACGATTTGCACGGTTCATAGAATATATTTAAGGCCAAAAGATTTGCACGGGTCTTTATATTATCTTTTATTTTAAGCAATGAAATACTGTATTTTATCGGTGAAGTAAAAGTGTTATTCCACACTGTGGAATATAGAGTTTTATTTTCACAGTAGCTGACGGGACTACTTTTTTAATGTACAACCAACACAAATGCACAGTAACACGACTCACAAGATATTCCTACTTTTATACTGTTACATCCACTGTTTATTTAATTACTTTCTTTCTATGACGTTAACGGTTTCAAAATGAGTGACGTCATGTAACGTTTTGTTACTTTATCGTGAACAGGGCGCGTAGCCATGTGTTTAAAACGGTTTAGTTACTGAAAGTGCTGAAATAATTGTTTGTAAAATCATAAAATAACAAGGAAATTTGTTGTTTTGTCGTGAATAACATATTTTATTTCATCTCGAAGTTAGAAAACTTTTATATTTTTACTCATGCTTCTCGAAGTCAAAAAACTTTTATATGTTCACTCATGCTTCGCATTCGTGAAAATATAAAGTTTTCTCACTTCTCGCTGAAATAAAATATGTTATTCACTCCAAAGCAGCAAATGTCCTTTATTTTTCAAATGGTTTAAATTTTTATATTCATTGTTAGCTGTCGAAATCCAAAGCAATCGCCTTAAACTTTGTCACCCGGATTTCAATACAATTGATCGCTTCACGGTTCGATACGTACGATTGAAAATATTTAAATTTGGGCACGTTTGGTGATATTTTATGAACCGTGGAAATCTTTTGGCCTTAAGTATATATAATACCACCAAGGAAAAACATAGGGAAAAATGTGATCTAGACAAAAATATTTGATTTACTAACGATAATAAGGAAAAGAGTGAATAAATAAATAAATAAAAGCGAACCAGCCAAAGTGATTTTTAACACATTTTGTGTTTAAAGAGTAGCGATGGACGTGCGTATCCCCTTTTAAACCATGGTGTGAAATTAAGGAGAAAAAACCTCCATTTGCTGTTATGTTTGTCTATTTTGTCGTTTTGGGGAGCTATTTCTTTTTCTATTTCTATAATTTTAAATAAATATACTTCGTAACCTAAACAACTTGGAATGTTTTTTCTACATGTGTTTATGTAAATGAAGAAGTTTGCGTTTATAATTATGAAATTCTAAACGTTTACATGTGTTTGTGTAATAACTATACCAAACGTTATGTTTTGCAAACTCAAGTTAATATGTATGGCATGTGCCCACGGTAATTAAGAACCTATGCAAATATGACCAGAAATATTGCGTATGCAACATTACCATAATAAATATTTACCGTTTCTGTTTCCATTGCACAGAAATCGCAAAGATTGAATAAGCAATTTTAAATTTCGTTTATTTTGTATTGGTTGCTACAATCCTCACAAGATATTTATATTAGATATTGCGCAATTTTGTTGAAATAGTTTAATATAATCGAATATTGTAAAAAAACAACTTTTGTTTGTATAATTAGATTTGTGAAGTTTTTCTGGAAGATTTGGTGTAACGTTTTGTGCATTAATTAGTTCGTCTTTCAATTTATTTTTGAAATTATGGTGAACACATGATATTAATGATGAATACTTCAGAATATCTATCTGTGGTATGTCATATAGGTAAGCAAAGAATTAAAAATTGTTTACAATATAGAGCATGAGTTCTTTTTTGGAAATGTCCAAAGACATGGTATTTTGTACTGCTAGCGTCAAGCGCAAGTCTGTAAGCTTTACATTGGACTGACAGGACACCGGAAATACAAAACGTTTTTGTAACAACCCCTGACGTGTGGCCAACCAATACTGATGCATCATCAGTCGCAACCCCGCACATCAGTCGGAACCCGCACATCAGTCGCAACCCCGCACACCAGTCGCAACCCCGCACATCAGTCACAACCCCGCACATCAGTCGCAACCCCGCATATCAGTAGCAACACCGCACATCAGTCGCAACACTGCACATCAGTCGCAACACCGCACATCAGTCGCAACACCGCACATCAGTCGCATCAGTCGCGACCTCGCATATCAGTAGCAACACCGCACATCAGTCGCAACACCGCACATCAGTCACAACACTGCACATCAGTCGCAACACCGCACATCTGTAGCAACACCGCACATCAGTCGCAACCTCACACATCAGTCGCAACACCGCACATTTGAGAATCAATAATCCACTTACTCTTAAAAGTTGTGATAAGGCAATCGTATTATATGATTTACAGTTGCCGCTTCATTTAGCTTTAACTCTAACCTAAAACCATTTCTTGAGATGTGATCTATAAACTTCGGAAATTAAAGGGGTCTGACGAATTTCTTGACCACTTTACAAAATTAATCAGGAAATATGTCAGAAAAGGATACTACCCTTTAGTTTTCAAGGCTGGTGTAAGCGATAAGCAAAATAAACTGCCTACCATGTATTAGATTCCTAAATTACATAAAAATCCGTATAAGGCACCACAACAAACATCTCCAAACTTTCAACTTCTTGTCTTACTGCCGTTAAAGATCACGTTAAACTATATTGTGATAAAACTTATGAAAACTCTGGGATTAATTTATTTTGGTCTATAAAAAATTCAGGAGACGTTCTTGATAAAATTTTCAATAAAGGTCAAGTTTCATCAATAAGTACTTATGACTTCTCTACACTATATACAACCTTACCACATCATCTTATTAAAGACAAGCTAATTTCTCTTATTCAAAAATAGAGAAAATACATGTAATAATATAAAAGCGTTTTTCACTAACGGCAGTTTAGACAATTATACTATGTGGACTTGCTATGAAGTTTGTGAAGCACTCATCTTCCTATTAGATAATATTTTCGTCAGTTATGGTACCACCGTTTACAGACAAATTGTTTGTATCCCTATGGGTACGAACTGTGCACCACATGTCGCAGATTTGTTTTTATTTTGCTATGAAAGGGATTTCATGTTGAGTCTTTCACCAGATACCCAGGCAGATGTTATTGAAGCTTTTAATGACACCTCTCGGTATCTGGATGACATACTGAACATTGACAACCCTTTCTTTCCAACTATGGTTCATAATATTTATCCTAAAGAACTTTGGCTTAATAAAGAAAATATATCTGATAATAACGCTTCTTTTCTTGATTTAGATCTCTCGATTGAAAATGGTAAAATAATTAGCAAAATCTATGACAAGAGAGATGATTTTAATTTTGACATTGTTAATTATCCCCACTTGGATGGGGATGTTCCCCGAGCAACTTCTTATGGGGTGTATCTGTCTCAACTTATTCGTTTTCTAGAGCTTGTACTCGAGTTGAGGACTTTAATATTCGTAATCTTTGTATAACTAAAAAGTTACTCAATCAGGGTTACCGTTACCATAAACTTCGTAAAACCTTTGCAAAATTTTATTATCGTAACCCTGATCTTCTTTCCAAATATAAATGTAATTTAAGGACTCTTCTGCGACAAGGACTATCACAACCTGACTTCTATGGTGATGTGATTTATAAAATTCGTAAGATTCTTGGTGATGATCACTTTCATACTATCTTTGTTAAACTTGTTAAAAAGTTTATCAAAAGAGGTTATGACCCTATCATTTTGCAACGTACTGCATGCTTGGTGGTGGACCCTTTTACAGTTCGCCACTATGCTTTCCTCTTTAATTGTACGATGACCGGACAGGCTGTGGACCCTATGATGACGCCTACCTAAAGCCCATTGGGACGGTGGCGTTTGATGTTTGTCCATGTTCTTTCTTGTCGTGCCCTTAATGGTGTATTCTCTTACTGCTCTGGCTTCTGCCAAGTCATTGAGTACTTTCATTGTGGCTTTCTAGGCTATTGTTTTTTTGTATTATATTTACACGAGCATATTTGTGTTTTACTTATATTGCCTATTGATGCTGCCTTGTTGTATAGAGTTTAGATCATGGCGGGGATTTCTTTATTTACACTGTCCTGTTTTAATGGGATGACAGTAGGGTAAGTGTGAGATTTGGTGCACCCTAGAACCGGTTTAAACCCCCAGTGGCCTACTTTGCCACTGACCGTTCCAAGGCGGTAGCCCTATTGTCAACCCTTTTGTGTTTGTGATGTCGTTTGCATTTTGTATTACTTTTGCCTTTTCGTTTGTCTGTTTGCGTGTTTGTTTTTGTGTTTTGTGGTTGACTGTCGTCCTTGAATGCTGCTTTCCCTGTCCGATATTTTTATCCTTCTTTACAGCGCACTTCATGTTTTGTGATTGACCCTCCACAGTCAGTCACTACGCTTCAATGACATCTTGTACGATGGCCAGACAACCTGTAGGACTCCATGACTGCACCTTCTGAAACCCTGAAAAGAGGAGGTGGGTGCATAAACCTTCGTCCCTCAGGTTTTCTGGTCGTACCCTAGATTGGTTTTCTCTTCGGCTGCAACTGCTGTGGTTGTTTAGTATAATTCTGGATGCATCCTGAGGTTTTTCTAATTATGTTTTTATATACAGTAACATATAAGTGTATCCTTTCCTAATTTGGATGTGGATTTCCTTTTAAAGGGATGTACTTTTATTTACACTATCAATTAGAGCGCTGAAGACGGGACAATATAATGACCTTCAGTGTGCCCTTGACCTTTATATTTTAGTATGTATGGCCATGTCGATGTTGCCATGACAAGATTGATGAAGAAATAAAAAGAATTGAGAAAGTTATAGCCAACGATAGGTTTTCGTGAAGAAAAAAAGAGAGTATTTAACCCATATAATGACCTTCAGTGTGACATTGACCATGTCGATGTTGTCATGGTGAGTATATATTGAAAGTTTGATAAAGAAATATCAAGAAATGAGAAAGTTATAGCCAAAGTTAAGTTTTTGTGAAGAAAATGAGTATTAAACCCAGATATAGACCTTCAGTGTGACCTTGACCTTTATATTTTAGTATGGTCATGTCGATGTTGTCATAATGAGTATATATTGAAAGTTTGATGAAGAAATATCAAGAAATGAGAAAGTTATAGCCAAAGTTAAGTTTTTGTGAAGAAAATGAGTATTAAACCCAGATATAGACATTCAGTGTGACCTTGACCTTCATACTTTAGTATGGTCATGTCGATGTTCTCATGATGAGTATATATTGAAAGTTTGATGAAGAAATATCAAGAAATGAGAAAGTATTAAACCCAGATATAGACCTTCAGTGTGACCTTGACCTTCATATTTTAGTATGGTCATGTCGATGTTGTCAGGATAGGTATATATTGAAAGTTTGATGAAGAAAATATCAAGAAATGAGAAAGTTATAACCAACGTTAAGTTTTCGTGAAGAAAAAAACAAGTATTTAACCCATATAATGACCTTCAGTGTAACCTTGACCTTTATATTTTAGTATGGTCATGTCGATGTTGTCATGATGAGTATATATTGAAAGTTTGATGCAATAAATATCAAGAAATGCGAAAGTTATAGGCAACGTTAAGTTTTCGTGAACAAAAAAAATGAGTATTTAACCCATATAATGTCCTTCAGACTGACCTTGACCTTTCTATGTCGGTGTTGTCATGATGAGTATATATTGAAAGTTTGTTGAAGAAATATCAAGAAATGAGAAAGTTATAACCAACGTTAAGTGTTCGTGAAAAACCGAGTATTTAACCCATATAATGACCTTCAGTGTGACCTTCACCTTTATATTTTAGTATGGTCATGTCGGTGTTGTCATGATGAGTATATATTGAAAGTTTGATGAAGAAATATCACGAAATTAGAAAGTTATAGCCAACGTTAAGTTTTCGTGACAGACGGACGGACGGACGACAAAGTGATCCCTATGTATCGCACTTTTCTTCGTAATTTAAAGGCGACAAAAAAAGTAATTTTCTGAGAGAGAGAAACAAAACATCACTGGCACATCACCAAATTATGGAAGACTGCATGTTTTTTAAAAATGATGAGAGGAAAAAATGCTATTGCAAAGAAACAGCCATGAAAAGTTTGTTTGAGATTAAAAAAAAGAAAAAGTAAACTTGCAGATAAGTTAAAACAGTTTCATTTTTTTTCCATTATCCGTGAAACTGACCATGACGATGAGATTATACCAGGCATAGTACCTGAGAGGCAGGCACCAGAAAATAACATCCCTGATTAACTGGTCATAAAACAAAAAAAGAATAGAGCTGTTAGAAGACCAAATTAAAATGAGGCAAAACAACTGTGCGAAAATTTGCAATAACAATTAAAGTAGAGAGATTTGGATTAAACAGATTTGCTTCATATTTAACTTTTGTTGCATGTTTTACTTGCATTCAGCCAACGGCACAAAACAAGCAGAGTGCCTACTACCAAGGTAGTGAAACAATTAGTTTGACTGGAAGAAAAATCGGTATGCTCTTGATTGATGAGTTCTTTATGTTTTTGGCCGTTTAAGAGCAGGACTTCTTGAACAAGATTTAGGTGTACGTTTTAATTGTTCTGTGGCAACTGTCAGTCGGAAATTAGTGACATGGTCAAATTTGTATACTTTGTCCTAGGATCTATTCCTATTTGGCTGCCAAAGCAATCTATTCAACGATCGATGCCAGATTGTTTTAAGAATATATATCCAAGTACGAGAGTGATCATTGATTGTATTGAGATAAGAACACAAACGATGGGGATGTTCCCCGAGCAACTTATTATGGGGTCTATGTGTCTCAACGTATTTGTTTTTCTAGAGTTTGTACTCGAGTTGAGGACTTTAATATTCGTTATCTTTGTATAAATAAAAAGCTACTCCATCAGGGTTACCGTTACCATAAACTTCGTAAAACCTTTGCAAATTTCTATTATCGTAACCCTGATCTTCTTTCCAGATATAAAAGTAATTTAAGAACTCTTCTGCGACAAGGACTATCATAATCTGACTTCTAAAAGGTTTATCAAAAGAGGTTATGACCCTATCATTTTGCAACGCACTGCATGCTTGGTGGTGGACCCTTTTACAGTTCGCCACTATGATTTCCTCTTTGATTGTGTGATGACCGGACAGGATGTGGACCCTATGATGACGTCTACCTAAAGCCCAAAAGGACGGTGACGTTTGATGTTTGTCTGCAGTCTTGTCTTGTCGTGCCCTCAATGGTTTATTCTCTTGTTGCTCTGGCTTCTGCCAAGTCATTGAGTACCTTCTTTGTGTCTTTCTAGGCGATTGCGTTTTGTATTTATATATACTCGAGCATCTTTTGTGTTTTACTTATATTGCCTATTAATGCTGCCTTGTTGGTTAGAGAATAGTTCATGGCGGGGATTTTTTTATTTACACTGTCTCGTTTTATTGGGGTGACAGTAGGGTAAGTGTGAGGTTTCGTGCACCCTTTTTAGTCACTGACCATTCCAAGGCGGTAGCCCTATTGTCAATACTTTTGTGTTTGTGATGTCTTTTTTGGCCTTTTATTCAACTTTAAATTTGTTCTTTGTTTCTGTGTGTGCTTGTGGTTGACTGTCGTCTTGAATGCGGCTTTTCCTGTTCGATTTTTATACCTATATTCCCTGGTATTGAATTCTCAGTCATACTATAAACTACAAAGGAGCAATTACAAATGCCTGCTTTGGATCGCCGCTGTTGGAGCAGTAACTTGTGTGTCTTCTCTGTATACAGAGTCTATTCTGTTGGATCTAATTGAACAAGGGGATGATATAATGGCAGACAAAGGTTTTCTTTTGAAAAAGGTTTCGGCTGAAACATTCCAGATGTTCGTAGTAAAAAGAAACAGTTTAATGTGAACGAAATAGAAAACACTGAACAAATTGCAAAATTAAGAATTCGTATTGAAAGAAGAATGAATCGACGCATACAAGAGAATCATCTGTTTGACTCTGGGTTCCCCTTTCACTCTCTGGCTCAGTAAACCAGTTATGGACAGTTGCATGTCTGCTTGCTAATGTCAAGGGCCACTAGTCCAAGCCTGGTCCTTAGAGAATTCGATTGAACATGTTCAGGTTTGTTTTCCTTCACAGAAAGTGGTTTAAGTAAAACTGATCAACTTTGTCTTTTACTTCGTTCCATATGTTATGGTTGAAGTACATTGTTTCTAAGTGGTAGACATTGGGGCACCAAACATACAAATCGCACCATGTCAGACCTGTAACGGCTAACTGAGTTAGAATTTGATAGTAATAGTTGTGATTCCTATTAAGTTTCAGCTGGCCCTCTGGATCTTTAGACAGATACTTGGTCTCAAGGACATTGCCTACCTGCGGGCATTTTATTTATAGTAATCCAAATGGAAGCACCATGTTTGGATTGTACACTTTTCTATCAGGACTTGGGGGACCATACACTTCTCTTGATGGATATAAGTTTACTTTATTCTGTTTGATTTTGGCATATGATGTTGCGGCTGTGCGTTCAGAAGCCAATCCCTGTCGCATGGCCTGGGTTCTTACATGTCAGCAAGAGTAGCCTGATCGTTTCTGCGCTTTTATATGCCTCCAATCGTTGACGCTGTGATTCGATATTTTCAAGCTTATTTACTTCAGAAATGGAAATCTGGAAAAGGAGCTCCATCATACACGTTTATGATGCAGTCACTCTCAAGTTTTTGTTGGTTGCTCAGAACAGAGCCATTTGGTACTAAACCAAATTTACTGCCAACCTGAGGTACATTTTGCAGTTCCAGTGCCGGAAGGATCAGCATTTGGCTGTCTACTGCTTTCAGTTCATTGAAACGCCTTTTCTAATCTACACCTTCTCCACGAATAGGGTTATATAGCGTACTTTTCACTGCCCTTGGTATAGAGTCAATTAATGGGCTGGCTTTGGAATAGCCACTAACTTTCAATTCTCGAACTGACTTTCCTTGTATTTTTGGTCTCCTCGGTAAATGGTGTGTTTGTGGATGAGACGTTTTTGCAATGTCTTCTGTTAAAGCCTTTAGTTCTAATTTCTTTAACTTTGCCAGTTGATAGAGTTCACAATAGCCAGGTTTCATAGCGTAGGTTTAGCCTTCCCACTTCAAAGTATTTGTCTACGATGTTTGTGATAAATAAGGCACGGTTCAGTATAATACATACATCTTCAACAAGGAATGTATTCATGTACGTCTGCACTATGTTAAAACATGTTTTACTTACTTATTGGCAAATAACGATGATCGATGGACTGTTGAGGCCCGGTGAGTGGTCACCGGACTCCAATTTCACTGGCTACCGGTGAACTACATAATTTCGATTGGATCATTCAGACACACCTCCACCACAGGACCGTCAATCATTTGTCAGTTTGTTGCTATGTCAGTTTGCATCACGTGGCCATGAAACCATGAAGGGCACAACAAGAAAGATCATAGACAAACATAAACCCGCCAAAGGAATCTCTGAGAGAACTGACTTTTGATTGACAGACGCGCTATATCGGATACAGTAGCAGCATTTCTCGATCTTCATCTCTCGATTTCAAATGATTGTATCATACTAAAATCTATGGTAAGAGAGATGATTTCAATTTTAACATCGTTAACTATCCACACCTGGATGGAGATGTTCCTCGTGCTACCTCATATGGTTTTCGTTATCACAAACTTTGTAGATCTATCTCTAAATTCTACCGCCGCAACGAGCTCGAGGGCCTGCTGGAAAAGTACAACACTAACCTTAAAACACTTCTTCGACTACGCATATCACAACCCTCATTTTATGGAGATGTGGTCTATAAACTTCGAAAGTTAGAGGGGTCTGACGGGTTTCCTGACTGCTTTACAAATTTAATCAGAAAGTTCGTCAGAAAAGGATATAACACTTTGGTTTCACAGCGCACTGCATGTTTAGTGATTGGCCCCTCTACAGTCAGTCGTTACGCATTTTTTTTGTATGTGTTTCTTTAGTTAGTTTCTCTGGATGTGGACTTTATTGTTAGAGAATACCTTTTGATGGGATGTTTTGTTTACACTGTCTTGTCTATTTGGGAGCTGAAGACAGGATAATAGCGAGGATTGTGCGCATATAAAATCGATTCAAGCTTACCAGTAGGCCTTATTGCATACTGACCGTTCCAAGTCGGTAAACCTGTCTTCACCACCCTTTCTGTTGTTTTTGTCTCTTTCATTGTATTTTCAAGTCCTTGTTTGCAGTACAGTGCGGACCTACGATGCCATTGCGTTCGGACGCTGTGGTTTCTATAGGACCCTATATCTCATTATTCTCTTGTTGCTATGGCTTCTGCCAAGTTATTGAGTACCTTCATTGTGGCTTTCTAGGCTCTTGTTTTTTTTTGTATTATATTTACACGAGCATATTTGTGTTTTAATTATATTGCCTATTGATGCTACCTTGTTTGTTAGAGATAAGATCATGGCGGGGATTTCTTTATTTACACTGTCCTGTTTTAATGGGATGATAGTAGGGTAAGTGTGAGGTTTGGTGTACCCTAGAACCGGTTTAAACTCCCAGTGGCCTACTTTGCCACTGATCGTTCCAAGGCGGTAGCCCTATTGTCAACCCTTTTGCGTTTGTGATGTCGTTTGCATTCATTATTACTTTTGCCTTCTTGTTTGTCTGTTTGCGTGTTTGTTTCTGTGTTTTGTGGTTGACTGTCCTCCTTGAATGCTACTTTCCCTGTCCGATCTTTTTATATTTCTTTATTTGAAATCCGGTCTTCGGGTGACTGGTGATATTAAACCTGTGGCGGGTTATTTAGAAGCCTGTGGTTAGCTGAAATTCTGCGGTTATTATAAATCTGGTCTTAAAGGTGGCTAGTGATTCCTATTTATTTATTCTCGTCCATCGAGTACTGATTTACTCTTGCGTCGTTTTCGCCGTATCCACACCGTATAGATAAAATACCGCCATTTTATTGAAATATCGGTTAGTTTTGCTCTTGTATTAACTAAGAGCTGACTAAAAAAAGTTCAGGTAATATTGTTTAAATACTTTGAACACTAGATCTAGTTAAAGAATAAATATGTTACTTCATGTTGACTTCATGTTATTATTAAAAAAGCCGCCGGTCATTACAATTTTGGTGTCAGAAGTGGGATGTCTTTGTGCCGAAAGATATAAAACGACACTGAAATAACATGTTCAAATAACATGAATTTCAGCGCATAATAAAAGAATTACAATCAAAAAAATCTGACAGTTGACTTATTAAAGGGACAGTACCATTTGTTTGGTGTTAAATTTGAAATTGATCACAATGGCGAATAATTCCGGTTTTGATACATCCTGATATGTTTATTATTTTGTATGTGTTTCTTCAGTCAGTTTCTCTGGATGTGGACTTTATTGTTAGAGAATTCCCATTGATGGGATGTAGTTTTGTTTACACTGTCTTGTCTAATTGGGAGCTGAAGACAGGATAATAGCGAGGATTGTGCGCATATAAAATCGATTCAAGCTAACCAGTAGGCCTTATTGCCTACTGACCGTTCCAAGTCGGTTACACTGTCTTCACCACCCTTTCTGTTGTTTCTTTTCTCCTTCATTGTATTGTCAAGTCCTTGTTTGCAGTACAGTGCGGACCTACGATGTCATTGCGTTCGGACGCTGTGGTTTCTATAGGACCCTTTATCTCATTTCGAGATTGAATTTAATATTAGGATCGAAAATGACACTGCCCAGTCTGAGAGTGAAAATGAAAGACCCCAAGATCAAGAACAGGAACAGGGGCGAGCATCTAACAATGCTCGTAACAATTCACCAGACCTTCCGCATAACCCCGAGAGACCTCAAACCCCACTCAGAAGAGAGGCCTATATTCCAAATAGGCAAAGTAAACCACTTGACCATCAAAGCAACCAAGTTGTGACAATGATACAGAGAAACAAGCAAATGTCGACTGAGTAGGCCATGAGCCGACACATGATAGTGACAGGCCTATCGATGATCAACAAAAGGACTCTGTCAGAAAAGGCCATATGATTGAAAAAAAATGGATTATGTTTTTTTATACAAAGCGGACAGTGTTTGGCCAACCAACTGAGTGTTTAATTGACAATGGGTCAACAGCCTCAATTATTTCATTACAGATATTTAACGAAATCCATGAAGAAGAAAAAACCACCAAAGAACCCTTTAACACCCCCATTCTTGATGCTAGTGGAAATAAGATTAATACGCTCGGAGTGGTAACTATAAACATAGTTTTAGAAGAACATTATTTTGAACATCCCGTCATAGTATGTGAAATTGGACAAGACGGTATAATTGGTCAAGCTTTTCTTCTCAAGTTTGCCGAAAACATAAACTATAAGACTGGTAAGTTATTGACAAAGTATAACGAAATAAATTGTTGGGTAGGTAGTGAAAAGTCTGTTACTTATAGGGTGTTGGTCAGGAAAAAAAAGTTGTCCCCGCGAATTCAGCTGTATGGTTGCATGTTGAAGTACTCGATTCCGATAAATTGACAAAGTATGGTTTAACTGAACCCATACAAATGTCTTCTGAACAGATTGGTATGGTTCCCGGAATTATTAAACCGAAACAGATGTAAAAGTGAACTTTGTCAATTACTCCGGTAAAGAGGTTAAGTTGTTTGCAAAACAAGCTATTGGTACATGTGAAGCATATAAAGATAACAAACACAATAAGTATTGTGGTCGAAATTTAAAAAAATAACATTTCGGTAGATAAGAAACCTTTACCGAAACATTTCCATGACCTGTTTCAAAGAAGTTCTGAACACCTCGATGCATCCGAAAAAGAACAATTAAAAGAACTTCTTATTGAATACCAAACTGTATTTGCCAAATCATCTGATGACCTTGGACGGTGTGATAGAGTACAAAACCGAATTCATACTGGTAATGTCATACCAGTGAGTCAACCACCCATAAGGCAACCTATAGGTAAGCGTCAAGCTGAGAGGGAAGAAATATATAAAATGCTAGACAAAGGTGTAATAGAACCTTCCAATAGCCCATGGAGTTCGCCGGTTGTCCTTGTAACAAAAAAATGATGGCAGTATACGATTTTGCGTTGACTATAGGGTCCTCAACGACTTTACGGTAAAAGATGCCTACCCTCTCCCGCGTGTTGATGAGTGCTTAGATGCTCAGTCGAAGTCAAAGTGGTACAGTTTTATGGACTTGAACTCACGGTTCTGGCAGGTTGACATGGCCCCTGAGGACCGCCAGAAGACCGCATTCGTAACCAACTTTGGGCTTTTTCAGTGGACAGTCATGCCCTATGGATTGGCCAATAGTCCTTCAACATTCGAACGAGTAATGGAAGATGTTTTGAGAGGTTTACAGTGGATTGAATTGCTGTTGTACAGGGATGATATTATTTCTTCAAGCAACACTATCTCTGAAGGGTTACAAAGATTACGAAATATCTTTGAAAGATTGCTGGAAGCAAACCTATCACATAAACCGTCCAAATGTGTGTTTTTCCAAAAGCAAGTTAAGTTTCTTGGACATGTAGTTTCAGAACAAGGCGTGTCCACCGATCCAGCTAAAATCTCGTTGTCAAAGATTGGCCAGTACCAAAGTCAGTCAAAGAAACCAGGAGCTTTTTCAGTCTTTGTTAGTACTACCGTCGCTTTGTACAAGGTTTTGCTTATATCGCCAGACCTCTACACATACTGAGTGACAAGGGAGTTTATATTTGTGTGGAACGATGATGCAAATAGAGCATTTGAACTCTTAAAAGAAGCTCTCATAAGTGCCCCGATTATAGCATATCCATTACCTGATACGCCTTTTATACTTGACACTGATGCAAGTGACAAAAGCGTTGGAGCTGTACTGTCTCAAAAACAAGGCGATTCAGAGAGAGTTACTGCCTATATTATTTAGTCTTTAAACAAACATGAACAATCCTACTGCACCACACGAAAACAATACTGGCTATAGTTAAGTCTTTAAGGACATTTCATTCGTTCTTTATGGTCAACCAACCCTGTTAAGGTCAGATAATACTGCTGTTAGCTGGCTTAAACAATTGAAAAGACCGTCAGGTCAGATTGCGCGATAGGTTCAAGAACTAAAGACTTATAATCTCACTATCATACATCGCGCTGGTCCTAAGCGCCGATGCCCTATCGCGGAGGCCATGTCGGGTATGCGAGCGACAAGAGAATCATAATTATTCTGAAAGTGATGAAGAATCCGAAACAGTCGATTCTTTAACAGAGGCCTCACACGATGTTCAAGTTCTAGTTCCGGCATTCGAGTTATACAGTCTGGAAATGACGAAACATTAAACCGATCGTTCCTGGATGGTTGGAGCTCAAGTGACTTAATACATGGACAAAATCAAGACCCTGCAATTGCTGCTTTACTAGCAGCTAAAGAGAGCAATGCTAGTCGTCCGGCATGGGATCAAGTGGCTGGTGGTTCGTCATTCTTGAAAACATTGTGGCGCCAATGGGATCGCCTGTGTGTGATAGAAGGTCTACTACACCACACATTTTTGTATACCAAATTAGAGCAGGATGTTCACTTGCTAATCGTGCCCGCGTGCAAGCAAAATGATATCATTCGGTATTTTCACGATATTCCAACAGTTGGACACTTGGGGTCTGATAAAACCCTTCACCGTGCCAAACAATCGTTCTACTGGCCAGGCATGAAAGACGCGATCGTCAGATATTGTAACAAGTGTGACCAGTGTGTATCCCGTAAATCTTCTATGGCCCCATTACGACAATTCCTAGTAGGTGAGCCCATGGAAAAATAGCTATTGACATACTTGGCCCATTACCCGTCACAAATAAAGGCAACAAGTACATTTTAGTATTTGTTGATTGCTTCACAAAATGGACAAAGGCCTATGCAATACCCAACCAAGAGACACAGACCATCGTAGCAGTCCTTATTAACGAGTTTATATGTCGTTTTGGTACACCTTTACAAATCCTGAGTGACCAGGTTTCAAACTTCACGTCTACTCTTTTTCAATAAGTCTGCAGCATTTTACATATTCGATAAAGTGCAGACAAGCAGTATGATACCCCAGGCCAATGGCAGTGTCGAGCGATTTATTCGTATGTTATTATCGTAGCTGACCATGTACTGTCAAGAATACCAACATGATTGGGACAAGCATATGCCACAGCTGCTTATGGCTTATCGTGCTTCTGTACATTCGAGTACTGGAATAAGTTCGAACAAAATAGTGTTCGGCAGAGAGATCATACTGCCAATATAAGCCGTCATAGGCAAGGCAAGAGATGAAACAAAATCCCGATTCTTTGACTTCTATACAGTATGTCGAGGAACTACGCGTTTCTTTTTCCAAAATGCATGAACTTTCCAGGAAATCACAGTCAAATTCTGAATACCAGAAAATACATTATGATTTAAGAGCAAAAAACAGTCGTTGCGCCTTGGGCAACCAATATGGTTGTATAACCCGAATCGCCGTGTTGGTCTGTGTTTAAAATTAACATCGAAATGTAAGGGACCTTATGTTATAACCAAGCAGCTTGATGATATTATGTATCTGGTGAAAACAGAGAGCCAAGGTCTATCATGTACCATACAAAGGTAGAAACCCACCACGGTGGAAAGTATCGTTAACCAGTAATAATAAAAGTAAAAGACATCACAAACACAAAAGGGTTGACAATAGGGCTACCGCCTTGTAACGGTCAGTAGCAAAGTAGGCCACTGGGGGTTTAAACCGGTTCAAGGGTGCATGAAACCTCACACTTACCCTACTGTCATCCCATTAAAACAGGACAGTGTAAATAAAGAAATCCCCAGTCGTTTAAGTTATTTGTTAAATGTTAACAATCATTGCCGTTTCAAAATAAATGAAATGATTAATGAAAAATAAAAACAGTAAAGTACAGCGGGGCAATCTATTATACATGTTTAAAACAACCATATGATAGATGTGAACTTCAAATTGTGAAATGAAACTCATTTTTATGTACATATGTATACGAGTAATAAATACAGATCGAGTGCTTATTGATATTAAAAGGGTGGCTGTTCTCTGGACGCACCATGTGAAAGACGATGATACGTTTCGTTGATGGTGGTTCCCTGGACGCATCAAGTTGCTGTGTTGTCTACTGGATCTGTGGCGGGACATACTATTATGAACAATATGTGTGCGATGACTTTTAATGTGGAATAATAGTATAAAAAAAACATTTCGCAATTTAAATTTCACATATCATATCGGGATACTTACGTTTGATAAACCGCGTCGAGAATATTTCGTGAAGTTACATATGTCGGAACGACCCAAGCTTTCATTAGTTGGAATTATCAATCATCACGTTATTAATAAGATTAACAACACATCAGTTCAATGACATTAATGATTGTTGCATCATACAAACAATTATTGTGAATCTGACAATATAAGCATATAGTAACATTGTGAAAGCAGTGATTTTAAAGAAATATTTACGTAAGACTTACACCGGACGGGTGGATTATAAACTGTATTAAATAACACAAACATTTTTAAAAGATGCAAATATAACTAAATCAAGTCGGATCAGTGGAGATGTATTAAACAATGTCCTATCTTTCAGGATGGAGTCTTGTTTTTCTTGCAAGACAACCTTCAACAGTAATACACATCTAAAACACCATGTCCAGAGGGAACATGGGTTGTTATCGGTGGTCTGTCATTTGTGCACAGCTAAAGAAATCGTTTTCAAGAGGGTCAATAATTTGAAAGTTCACGGTGCAAAAGCTCACGCTTGTGACTATAAGGTGTTACCGGAGGATGCTTTCAGTGAGGGCCATAGACTTTTTCTTGTCTATTCATCCGGAAGAGTACATGAAGTATGTAAACATCGCTAATCGATTGTCTCCAAGCGCGGTAAAATTACGCACAGTCATGCTGATGTGGAGCCGAATGATAGGCCCAAAAGCTACGCGCTCCAGACAACAAATTCTAGAAGGCTGGAAGTTAGCTAGCCAGGACTTTACTCTGCCTGCCGAACTTGTACTCACCGAGTCAAATGAAATGGGGAAATCCATATGGTTTATGTGTCACTAAATCCCAAGGAAATTTATGTGGATGTAACAATAGAGCACGACAATGTCAGAGCTCACTTGACCAGTGACTTGTTTGATGACATAATTGCCATGCGGGCTTTAGCTAGAAGAATGACCTCGCTGAAACATTCGCGTCCTCACGAACACTTTGAAATGGCCACTGAGGACAATGACATTAACACAAGAAGGCAGAAAATTAGTGGACCCAAACACACATTACCACCACATCGTCCAAACCTGTGTCCTCAACGGCTGAAACGTGTACGTCCTGTGAGTCCCTTCCACCAGTTAAGGAGAGACAATTTAAGCAACCATGTGTTCTTGTCACGTAAATCAAGGCCGTCCTGTGAAGTTCCAGAAGTTGTTTCGAGTGCCAATTCAAACTACTGAATTCAGTCACTTCCGTCTCCCATTTCACAGGAGTCCGCAAATAAACAGACCAACGCGACTTCTCCGGCTTGGTGCACTCCCATTAATTCCACCAGCAAGAC